>SCLH01000068.1:55159-69803 GCA_004367855.1 Oikopleura vanhoeffeni | reverse complement strand
CGATTTGTTTTGTGGAAGCAAGATTAATGTTCAATTATCCCTAAACTGAAATCCATATGTTCGTGCTGTTTCTAGTATTTCATTGAGGCGACGCTGAAAACCCTGTTTTTGGCCTTAAAATGCGACCAGTACTCCCTTAAGGCGGTGGTCGTCGCATTTTAAGGCAAAAATGGGGTTTTCAATGACCAATTGTAGCAAAAGTACAAATCGTCGGACCAAACATTACCTCCCTCTGATATATGTGAACAAAAATCTTGCATCGTCAAAATAAATCAAAATTGACGGATGGCTAGTCCAATCAGAAACGTGCTTACAAAAATAACGGAATTATTTGTTCAAAATATATCTCCTCCCTGAGTTTTTAGGGTACAACAATGATTTATGACTCAAATAAACTGAACAGAACGTGAGCAAAACACCAAGTTGAGTTTTTCTGAAAATTCTTGAATTTGCTCTCAGTATCACCAAAAAACTGTATTTTGACCCTTGTTAAGGGGTCTCAATCAAAATGGATCTCCTCCCTGGATTTAAAAGTCACACATTCGAAACCCAAATAAATGTGCAGCTGAAGAGTCCGTGCAGAACACCAAGTTGAGTTTTGTCTAAATTTCTGACTCGTTTTTCTGTAAATCGTGTTTTAAATTTCCAAAAATCAAGAAATTTTAACATTTTTTATACGAAATATTTTTGAACTCATCAAAAAGTGCTCTCCTAGCCATGTATCAGAATAAAACGAGTACCAAAATGCTTGTAATTTTCCATATTTGCATAAAAAAGGCATAAAAATAAAATTGGGAAAATTTGTTTCTAGAGCCTCATTTTGCGACGACCACCCCCTTAANCCTTGGAGGCTCCGGACTATTTTCAAAACCCCCTGTAGATTAAATACCAGAAATTGCAAGTTGCTTCTGAATGGTTCACTTTTAAGGCAAATTTTTCTGAAACTGCTGCATTTTCAATTTTAGTCCTGGTGGATCTGAGTAAATTTTTATTTCTTTAAAAGTAATTTCGATAAATTGCGTAGGTTAGGTTCTTTCTTCGGAAAACACCTGTAGATTTAAGACCGAAAATTGCAGGTTATTTCTGAGGAAGTCACTTTTTAGAAAATCAAATTCTTAATATTTTCTCTTGTTAGTTTTTGTTCTGACGTCTCGCATTTGCTCAGAACAAGATTGCGTAGGTTGAAGCACAATTTTTAAATGTTACTTTTATATAAGGTTAATAAAGTCAAAATGTGAATAACATAATATTTAAGTTTAAGTATATCCTTAATCTCGAGGACTAGAGAACAATAAAGTTGCCAGCACTTTCATTTTTCCCGTAATAAGCGCTCAAAGTCGGACCGAAAAATCAGCTTTGGAGCCTCCAAGGGTTAACAGAATTTTCCAAAGTGGCTTGAAATTATACATCCACTAAATAAATATAAAAAAACTTATTGATATTATTTGCGACTTCCATTATTAAAAGATAAATAAATTAATATTTATTATTTTAATCGGAGCTTTCGGCGGAATGCCTTTGTCAGCTAGAAAATAGCGTATACAGTATATCTATTACGGGACTTCCTGGTCGTTATTTACTAGATTTTTAGCCAATTTTTAAAATAATTCGGCGTTTGCAAACAACTAATCCGATTCAATTCCTAGATAGCTCAAACTGAGCACAAATATCTAGTTAAAAATAAAAACAAATTGGTCCAACAGATTATTTTTTTTGTTTTTTTCTAAGATTACTGAAATTATTTAGTTATTAGTTTTTCTTCAAAAAATAGGAAGCGATGGTCGGATTCGGACCAATTTTTTTATTTTGAGTTATCAGTTTGAGTTATCCACGAATGAAATCGGATGAGTTGTTTCCAAATGCGGNGGAATAGGCCGATTTCATTGGTCAGATTAAGAAAGGATCAACCAATCAAATGCTCAGATTTCGCATTTTTCAAATATTTAGGATTTGTACTCTGAGGGCGGATGATCCATATATCCCCTTAGGAAGTAGATTGTTAAATTCTGGTTTGGTCTAGTACATTATGTACGTTAAGTAGTACCAATGTACTAGACCAAACCAGAAATTAACAATCTACTTCCTAAGGGGATATTGCTCTGAAAAAATGTACCAATCTGCTCGACTTATGCCACCCCCTTAAAAAGATGTTTCAGAGAAAATTCACATGTGTCCAGCTTAGAGAGAAAAATTTCAATGAGAATATTTAATGAGGCCACAGTAGTAAATTAATATTACAAAAAAATGTTTTGGCTTTAAACTGATTCAAATCATAAATTTTTGGCATGTAAAGGGAATTAAATATGATATTTGAAAATTAAAATAACTTAGTATTTACTACGTGTTTCGGGTTAATTCCTTCTTCATGAAGATAAAAAACTTAAATTTTCAACTTGAGAGAATCTAGTAAAAGTCAGAAAATGGCCCACAAATCTTAATAACAATAATTTTGAATAATTACTACTAGGCCGCGAAATGAGATTTAGACTGTATTTCTTTTTTAAATAGCAAAACATTTGAAATCGTTTTAGCAGTTTATATCTGGCCTCATGGTTCTGATAAAGTAGGCTTCAGATTGTTTCCTGGCAAAATTATGTTTGATTTTAGTGTACTAAGTTAGTACTACTAACTTGCCGTGGTTTTAGTTGACTTGATTTTTTTTTAAATGTCGGTAAGTGCCGCGGCATGCCGATTGGCACTTGTATGACTACAGGGTTGTTTTTGAATGCTGGATACACGGGTTTACTTGCACAAGACTGCTAAAATTTGTATACACATTTATTAAATGAAACAAATAATTCGATACTGGCCAAAAAATGATGAATAACAACCACAGCCATCTTAATCCTGTCAGTTTTTTTATTAAAATTTCTGCTCAAATCATTCTGGAAATTGATTTTATTTAATTCTAAAAATCATGTTTTTTCAATAGAAAATTGTCGTTATTTTTTTTCTGCAAATTTTTTTTTAGCAAACATTGAAAGGCCTAGAATATGTGCTGAATCTTCTCGGTGATATTTTTTGATCGACCAGTGCTTTCCCAAATATTGTTTTACTTTCGGCCTGCCGATCCAAAATCAAAAATTTAAATTCCAACCGATGTTTTTGCGATTACAGAACATTATCAAAGCACTTTTGGGATCATGGAATGAACTTAAATTTCCGAATATGAAGCTCTAAAAAAGTAGTGTTTATTATCATATGCACGCAATTAAACAGTGGTGTTCCGCCAACGTGAAATTTTATTTGGAGAGCGCCTCCCAGTTCATGGACCACTTCTGGCACCTCTAGATAATTATTCTAAGAAATGCTTTATAAGTGAGCTAGAATGTCAAATAAATCATCAATTCTAGTACCATTTTAGTATTCCAGTTAAATAAAAATAAAAAAAATGAAAATTTCAAGTTTTTTTATTATTTCTTCTGTTGCCAAAGCTGAAAATCAGGAAGCTGTAAGTATTTTAACCGGTAAAAAACGAACCATGATGGTTATCATCTGGACTTTGAAATAATCTTAATATTTTTAGCGAGGCATGACTCCAGAACTTCGACTCGAAAAGTATCAAGTGAATTTCAAGAGTTGGTTATCCCAGAATATGAATAATTCAAATGCTATCTCAAAGTAAGTTAAGCAATATTTCTGTAAAATTAATTCAAAAAAATTCAAAGTAAGAAATTTACCACAAACGAAATTTACCACTTTCGGATCATTCTTGTCGATATACAGTCATTCTTGTCGATATACAGTCATCGCTCCCTAACTTGAACACTTACCGGCCTAAAAAAGTGTTCCAGTTAGGGCGCACCCCTATATTTTTGCTGAGAAAGCTACATAGCAGATTAAAATTGCTTTATTTTGTGGTTAAATTCGAAATTAAATGAAAAACGTTTTGTGTATAACATAATTTATGTCCCACAAATCCAATACAGACAGCAGTTTTGTATCATTTTTTTAGCTTTTTATTTTCGCTTTCTTTCGAATCCCAGTATTTAAATTTATTCCAACTTTTTTCATTATTCATCATCCGGTGAATCGATCCAAGGCCAATTTTTTCTTGAAAATTATCTTCAAAAACCTTTCGGCAAATTCGGAGGGATGTGTTCGGATTTTCACTCATAAACTGTTTTATCTGCTGTTTTTCTATACAATTTAACCAAGAATATTTCTGTATTTTTTTAGCGCTCATTTATATGCTAATATCATATTAGTAATATGAGTTATCAATCATATTTTTATCACGTTTGATTTTTTGAAATATAATTAAGTGCCACATCTAGAATTCAAAAATATAATAATGAAAACAATTCTTATCTTGTAAGCAATTCTTCAAAACAAGTAAAAAAGTTTGTTAGAAATTTTTTTTCTGCAATTCTGCTTTATGGGGCCTTTCAAAAATATATTCATAAGTTCAAAAACGCACTTCGTTTTATTGTATCAGTTAGAGACACATTGACCGACCTCAAAAAAGTGTCTCAGTTGGAGCGTTGTGTTCCAGTTAGGGAGCGATGACTGTATTTCTTTATAAAATAATTCAGATGGGAAGGCCATATCGATAATTTAGCAGTAAAAATGTTGAGTGCTTATAATCGACCAACTTGTGGATTTTTCGACGAGTCCTTAAAACATGGAGGTCCAGATACAAACCCGGAATTAAGACCAAATGGGAAACCAAGAAATCAAAGAAAACGGCGTCAAGCTGGAGAGAATACTGGAGAGGAAACTGATGTCACAAGGTATGATGAAAGTAATCCGACGAAAGGATTGAAGCAAATAACGAATAATTTGAGAGAATGGGCATCAAGACATATCAATGAATGCTACGGTCAAAGAACGCATGACTATATTAATAAAAGAATGGATAACTTTGTAAGGAAAGTGTTGAAAAATAAAATCTGGTAAAATTTTGAATCTCAAAAATTTGCGTCTGGCAAACTTTAAAATTATTGAATTTTATTTTTTAAATACTCATTATAGAAAAATACAAAATCGCTACGATGCCTCGTTGGTTCAATAAAAGCTATTTTGAAAACTGTATCATTTTAAACTGTAAAATTTTCTGTCGAACTTCTCGAAAATAAAATAATTTATATTAATAAATTTCTACATAAACATAATTAGCCTCTTTTAAATTTAAACTCACAAGTCATATCGAAGAGTGACTATCTCAGATAAAAATTTTCGGACAGTAAGTCTGGGCTGTTATAGCCGTGGACTCCGACGTCGTGCAAAATTTAAAGATTAAAAAACTTAAAATCAGTGTGTTATTTTCTAAAAAGTAACACAGAGATAGTTAACTATTTGTATTTCCATAGTCTAGGCTTCATTTAACCAGTTTACGACAGGAAATTTAATTTTTTGATAAAGAAATCGACTGTGAAACTCATTATAAATGTGTCAACTTTCAAACTTTATTCCAGCCTTTCTTAATGATTATCTATACGATTTGTTTGAAAAATTTTTAATATAGTATGCATGCCGAAAAATTTTTGGGCACACGATGGAAAGTTCATTATAAGACGTATAAAAACTAAAAAAAAGACAACTCAGCTTTTCTCGGTATTACCGAGTTGACATGCATGTTTAACATTAATAATTCTTTAATTTGTAACGGAAACGCCCAGCACCAATCGACTCAATTTCTTACCTTTACGAATTTAGTTTGAAAACGTGACAATTGCACTTGAAGGAATCATTATTGATAGGATTTTGATAAATATTTTTCTTGAAGTTCAATACTTAATAGAGCTCGTTTGTTTTAAAGATTGTTTCGCTTTTTGACTCTCGAAATAATATTTGACAGTTTTTTGTTTTCACGCTTTTTTTTTGAGTTCTACCGAACAAGTTTCGATTAAAAATTATAATAAAAATATACATTTTAAAAAAACTTGTAATTCAGGCCATTTTTACAGGAATCAATTTAAAAATAGGGATTTGTTGAAACAATAACAATATGAGATAGAAAATTAAAACCAAAAAACAAAAAGTAACTCATTCAGTAACAGTTAGACTCAAATTGCCTTATTTAAAGCTCACTATTCAATTAAATCAATAATTCTTATCTCGTCTAATAGAGCTGCAAATAAAAATTGAATTTTTAAAGTCACCTGTTTATTGAGTGTAGGTTGGTGTAGGTTTATCAATAATCTTTCATAATCTGTCCTTTCATGCCAATTTGGAAGGTTAGTTAAAAGCGCTGTGATTCAGCCTGTGAAGTGATTCAGCCTGTGAAGTGTTCATATCCCCTGTTATCATTAATCTTAATTTGGGTAGCTGGCATTTTCGACAAAATTTTGAACAGGGGATATAATTTATTGATATATATGACATATATCATATAAATCAAGTCTCAATTCTGTACGGTTCGGATCGCTACAATATCTAGCTTCTAGGGACTCATGATATAGTATATAAAAAAAATGTGATCGTATACGTGTGAAACATATTTTTCAGGTTTTTCGAGGATAGATCTTAGTTATGTTCATTACTTGTGTTATTTTTAGCTCGCTATGTTTTGCCGTTTAACCCACATACTCATTTTGGTAATATATTACCAGCTCGACTCTGGGCGCCTTTAATTTTATTAGAAGGAATAACTTATCGATTAACTGGTAAATTGAACATGGCTTAAGCTTTTTCACCAATTCCTGATCTTTGTTGGTGCTCGAAATAATTTATTCTATCTTGTTTACTTCTTGAGATAAAGCAAGTTTGTCGGCCGAAAATTTCGCACCTTGAAAGTTAACATGCGTTTTTGAAAGTTAAAAAATCGTCGGGAAAAAAATTAAAGGCCTCTCATCGGCAAGAATTTTTGTTTTATTTTATGTTTTCAGAAATCAAAGATTTTGATTCATAGATTCGAAAAAATTTTCTTTATTTTTGATTTTCTCACCTCGAAATATATTCAATTTTTTCTCTTAAAATCAATTACATTCCGGAAATAAAATATATTGAGTATTTTTTATAAGTGACAAATCATAAATGAAGCTCTACTCTACAAAACAAGAGAAAATTGATACTATTTGCTAATAGGTTTGACTTTATTTAGTTTTTAAATTGGAGCGCTCAGAACAAATTGTATTTATTTCACAAACACAAAACAAAGAAAATAGTTTTGTAACGATATCAATTTCATCACCTTCAGAATAAAAATCAAATTCTGACATTAAATTTTAATCGATTTGTAAAAACTGAATTGTTTTATGTTTGTTTTATTTCTGTGTTTTAAAATATTTTTGACAACTAATTTGTATCACCTGGAAGAGCAAAACAATTCTCGGCAGGATATTTACACATCCGGAACAGTAAAATATCCAAAAGTGCGGCTGTTGTTAATTAATTCGGAGAATTCAATCAATTTTTTGATTAATAAGAAGAGAATAATTTTGAATTTTTTTTTTGTTTGATTTTTAACTCGCGCGATACTGATCAAATCACTCTTGCCGATAAATTAGCGGTTGCAGAGTATTGCGATAAGGTTTTTTAGAATTTTAATTCTTAGGCGGTATTTTCTATATTGATATGTGAAACTAAAATCATCACCGTTTTTCTTCAAATTATCAAGTTACGACAATTTTATGTTTATTGAAAGTAAATCCAATAGAAAAAACATTTTTTCGTACAATTTGAAAACGTTTTTAAATTATTTTCATCTGTTAAAAATTGGTTTAGGCATCAAAATGAGTGTACTATGTTGATCACCTAGCTCAGGAAGAAAAAATATGATTTTTTTCAAAGTTAAGGTGGTAATATATTACCACCATCTGAGTTGGTCGTTGTTCAGAATTTCTGAGCATACCCGTTAAGGGAGTGGATGTTGCTGATTTGGATTATTCAGAAGTACAACTCTTGGGACATTTATAGAAGTAAATAAATTGATGGCATTTAAGCCCACTATCTTGTAGAATCTGGTAAATTTTGGTGAAATTTTTTTTCAATTTTCAAGTGAACGACTCAGTACACTGGGTGTATCCTTATCCATACGCACCCTTATCCGTACGATGTACCCTTATCCGTACAATTTTTGGTCGAGATGAAAACGCTTATAAGCCTAAACGCCTATGTAGACGTGTACCCTTATCCGTACGTTGTACTCTTATCCGAACGATTTTTAGCCGAGCTGTGGTGTACGGATAAGGGTACACCCAGTGTACTCGGAACTGAGTATGAAAGTTCGCCAACCAGTTTTTTTTTATCTTTGATATGTTTTTATTGGCACCACTTTTTTTATTGAGTGATATAGTTTGATAGAACGAAAATTATTAAGGGATAAATAGGTTCTGTTTTGCGAATTAAAGCTTGATATAATTTAAAAACTGGCTTTGATAGGTTTCTTGATAATTTTTCGAGCTTATCTGGGCTAAAAACACTAATAATTTAATGAACATAATCATCGATATCTAAATAGGCCAAATTTTTCGAAATGTATTTCTTAAAATACTGTGTCCTTATTTTGATCTAAAACTGGTTTCAAAACTGTATAATCTGCATTCGACGTGTTACTTTACAATCTGTATGCGGCTCTATTACACGAGTTAACAATCTATTTGAACAAATTGAATAGTGAGCTTTTAATTAGGCAATTCGTGGCTTACTATTTCTAAATCTCTTTTGTGCGAATTCGCTAGGAAAATTCTCCTCACTCCCCAAATTATTAATTTAAAGCCATTGTAATAAGTCGAAAGTTTATCAGAATTTAGTTTTACTAAAAAGATTTTCTTAATTGATTATAAAAAAGCCTAATTCATACGCCTTATGTTTAATATGCCCGATTTTGATATATCAAACCTTATATTCAAAACATAATAATCTGAAAAATTGAATCCTTTCAATGAAAATTTAGATTGCATTAAATAAATGCTTCGAAGAAAAACTGGTTTTGTAATTGAATAAATTTTTTGGTATGCTCCCACCTTGGGACTCCCACAGTAACGTTCCAACTTGTTTTACCTTAAGCAACTGCAAAAAATGTGAAAATGCGGCAAATCACATCAATAATCATACCGACGGAACTAAAACACAAAATATTTGGATTTATTGAATAATATTTTCTCAATATTATCTGAAAATGGGTCCGAAAAGATAATCTGCTAATATTTCATAACATTTACTGCGCTCTTAAAGCTACAAAAAAGTAACCGAGATGCGGGTTTGTGCACGAGCAGATGTCTCGGTGGAACTTGCATGTTCAGATTGAAAATATCACCGGGAAATTTTGAAAAATAGGCAGTTAATCAAGTGAAATTTTCAGTGCGCGATATAACCAATAACTCCACTAGATAGTAGTACGCACCATATTTAATAATATAAAATGCTGCAAAATTATTTGAATTTTATATCAAAAAATGATTTTATCACAGCAAAATGCTGAGATTGATTTCACGTTTTTTCCATAACTGATGGTACTGAAGAATCACAACTTATAATTAATGTGACCAGTGGTCAAAAACAAACAGAGAGTTTGATTATATCTGAAGATTAAATAAAAATACCACGAATGCAGAATTAAGAGAGTAAATAGCTCATGTACTGTTAATCTTGAGTGTTCGGTTAAATCTTGTAAGTGCACGGCTATTTTATGGCTAAATATTTTTTAGAATATAATGACCCGAATTTGAGAATTTGACAAAATTAGACAGTTTTGTCCCACGTTTCACTTAATTCCCATACTAACTGCTCTACCAAAAGTTTTTACACGCAGTATCAGAAAGATTTCAGAGAATCTATGAGCCATAATTTTTTAAGGTCTAAAAAACAGAATATCAAATGACCCTTAATTTTTATAATTCACAAGCTTCAAATCATGATGCACTAATCGGAGTACAAAAAAACAAGAAGACGGATTATTTAATCGTTAATTAAACCGTAGAAAAGAAAGTGTTGATCTGAGTCGTGTACTACCATCAGCCTGTAATCTCACACTTTTTAACCATGAAAATCCTCAATTAGGCCCAAAAGTTCATAAATTTCACCAGTTTGAATCCGGAAAAATTAATATTTTTTATCTTGAAAGTGAACTAGAATTATTACAAAATCAATCACACTTCTCAAGGATGTCAACAAAACTCAAGATTATATGTTAGCTTTACTTTTTGAAAATGAGAAGAAAACTAGACGATTTTCGTATACTGTGGTTTTTGCATTTTGTCAGGGAAAAACACAGGAAGCTTATACTAAAATTTAAAAAAACTATAAATGACGCATATACTCTCAAATTTGGTACCAATCTTTTCCCAAAATCCATCCACAGTGATTGTGAACTTGGTTTTGTAGCAGCAGCAAAAACATTTTCCCAGGAGTTAAAATGAGCTTTGTGAAGATCATATTATTCGCTATTGGGAACGAAAATTAAAAACTAAAATTGGCCTTCGAAATTTTGATAAACATAGAAAAATTTGAGCAAAATGTTATGTCTTTTAAGGAGGTTCCCAACGCTGTAAGGGGCTTTTTTCAAATTGTATGTTACAGTTAAAACGGTTGAAACCTTAAAAACTTTTAGTTTAAAGGGCTGAAATGATCGAACTTCGGCTGCAATTTGCATGCTTGGAAAGAGTTTTTACCAAAATTCTCATTTTTACCCAGTAAACCAATAAACTTTTTTGATTCAATATTGCTCGAAATAAAAACATTTTATCTCGCAACTTTTAATTTTTTTTGTTTATTGTTCGCTCGAAATCTATTTGAAGCGCTCAGGGAAAACAAACTTCCAGATCAGCATATAGCTTTTGAAAATATAATTTTTAAACTTGCACTTTTATTCTCAATTACTATATTAGCAATTATTTTCGATTTTTGAACGATAATCTTAAAAATTTTGACATAACTCGGAGTCAAAAACTCCGTTGGGAACCTCCTTAAAGGGAGTGGGCGTCGCTGATTTGGGGTTTTTCTATGCCGATTCTCGACAAACAATCAGTAATGATTCAAAAACTTTTGAAGCTTGAAGAACAACTCTTCAAGAACATTTTTAAATGTACTATAATCTGATACTATGCTACCTACGCAAACACAGAGACTTCAAAATAGATCTCTTAAATCAGACTAAAAAACTATCTCCTCTCACAATTTTGAAGATTTTTTCTCGATTTTTATTCAGATGCATCAGCGGCAATATCAATTTTTGATTGTGGTTATTTTCGAACTTTCTTTATTTTCTTCGGCGCAATATCGAAAAAACGATCTTGATTTTATTTTTGAAATTTTTTATTTCTTTTAAATATGTCATAACTTTTTTTCTTTTGCAGTCTGAGAGTTAAATTTAGCACCAAAATGCTTAAAAATGTTCGAAAAAAACAAAAACTAAATATTTTTTCGTCAAATTTCTTTTTTGAGTTTTCAAAAATTTGAAAACTTTTTTCGTTATTGCGTCCAAGAAAATGAAAAAAAAATCGAAAAAAGCCACGATCAAATATTGGTATTGCCGCTCTGATGCCTCTGAATAAAAATTGAGAAAAAATCTCCAAAATTGCGAGAAAAGATAGTTTTTCAGTCTGATTTTAGAGGTCTTTTTTGAAGTCTCTGTGTTTGCGTAGGTGGCATAGTATCAGATTACTGTAGTTTTAAAAATGATCATCAAGAGTTTTTTTTTAACTTACAAAAGTTTTTGAATCATTACCTCTGCCTGTTTGTCGAAAATCGGCATAGCAAAATCCCAAATCAGCGACGCCCACTCCCTTATGACCTTGGCCTTCACAATTTTTTTTCGATTTTAAGGGAGTCCCCCTCGCGAAATTAAATTCTTTGAAATTTTGACCCATAGTTAATTAAGCAAAAAAATGACAATGGACAATGTGCCTCGGCGGTCCAGAAACCACCAGGTGGCGCGCTAGGGATCAAAAACCTGTAAACACTTTCGATAAAAATATTTTGGAACATTTATTATGATATTATTTATTTTTCGTGTGACTCACCGTTGATACAGTACGCAAATATATTTTTTTTTTATTTAATTCTTCTCTAAAAATACAGTAGATAACGTCTAAAACTTTGTTTTAAAGTCACTCAAATCAAAATTTCTCGAAATCCGCTCGAAAACTTTTTTTTGTTTTCACATATATTATACAATGAAACCTTGCCTTTGATTCTCTATGTAGTGGTTCCCGGAAATTTGCTTAGAACAAAAGTCACAGCCCAAAAAGCGAGGGTACGCCACGTTAATCGTGTTTTTCACGATGCAAAACCTGTAAACACTTTCGATAAAATATCGGAACATATTATGAAAATTATTTATCTTTCGTGAAACTCACCGTTAATACAGTACGCAATTTTTTTTTGTTATTTCATTATTTTCTGAATACAGTAGATAACGTCTTAAAGTTTGTTTTAAAGTCACTCAAATCAAAATTTCTCAAAATCGGCACGGAAACTTTTTTTGTTTTAATATACAATTAAACCTTGCCTTATTTAATTCGTAGTGGTTTCCCGAAATGTGCTTAGAACAAAAGTTACAACGCCAGAAGCGATGGATGCGCTCACGCTAATCGTGGTTCTTATTATTTGCTTACCCTAAATTTTCAGTTGAAGCTTGAACAACCGCTTCACTTAGTGGCTGATATTCTCGTATACTTGACCATGGTTTGAAATTTTAAATTGCCATCTTGGGCTTACTTTTTTATATATTTTGCATTCTAAAATTTTAATGACATTCTTGCATTATATATAATTTTTCATAACCGCGCTTTTTCTAAAATTCTTCTGGAAACAGCTCCGTATTAGTCGCGAAATAACTTCTGTGAAGTTCGCTGCATGATATCGAGGGACTGGCACATTTGGCATTAGTTAGGAGGCTTTTTATCATTTCAAAATCGGCTGTTCAAGCTTGAAAGAAAATTTAGGGTAAGCAAATAAGGCAGCAGAAGTTTTTCTCTATAGTAGAAAAATACTATAAAAATATCCGAATTAAATAAAGGCAAGTTTTTTATTGTATAAAATGTGAAACAAAAAAAATTGGCCGATTTCGAGAAATTTTGATTTGAGTGACTTTAAAACAAATTTTTAGACGTTATCTACTGTATTTTAGAAAATATTGAATAAAAAAATTAAATTTATTTGCGTACGGTATTACGGTGAGTCTCACGAAAGATAAATAATTTTCATAATTAATGTTCCGAAACTATTTTATTCAAAAGTGGGTTTTTGCTGTGAAAAACGATTAACGTGGCGCACTCCTCGCTTCGCGCTGTAACTTTTGTTCTAAGAAAATTTCCGGGAAATCACTACGAATAAACAAGCAAGGTTCATTGTATAATATATGTGAAAACAAAAAAAGTTTTCGAGCGGATTTCGAGAAATTTTGATTTGAGTGACTTAAAACAAGTTTAGACGTTATCTACTGTATTTTTAAGAAATATTAAATTACAAAAAAAAATTATTTGCGTACTGTATCAACGGTGAGTCCTACGAAAATAATAATATTCATAATAAATGTCCGATATATTTTATCGAAAGTGTTTACAGATTTTGATCCCTAGCGCGCCACCTGGTGGTTTCTGGACCGCGAGGACGATGTCAATTGTCATTTTTTTTGCTTAATTAACTATGGGTCAAAATTTCAGAGAATTTAATTTCCCGAGGGTGGACTCCCTTAAATCTATCTTCCCGTTTTCTCGTAAATAGACGATTAGCTTTTATTTTTATTTTCTTGAAAGATACTCAAAAGACTTTCCTAAAAACTCAGTTCCTTAGATTTTATCTATCGTTTAAACTGTTTGTACCGAAAATCGTACATTTAGAATATATGGATAATCTCCTAGGATTTGGGAAAATTAATGGACGCCAATTCATTTCTAAAAATTTAAACTGACGAAAATTTTGAAATAACAGATTGATATTGTTAATTTTTTTTTATTCACATAACCGACATCTTTCAGTCGTATAAAGTTAGTAAAAATTCCTTAATAAGGAAAAAGTCGGGAAAAGTTGTTAAAACACTTTAGTTTTCAGAATATTATTATCCGTAACTGAAGTTGTAAGGAAGTTTTCTCCTTAATTTTACATTTTTGAAGTTAATTATTTTTCTGTACAGTTTTTTGTTATTTTGTTTTATCGGAAGGTTTTTTCGTATTGATTTCCAAGTTTTCTGATTGCGTGTTAATAATCGTAATTTTTTGGTAAACCATCATTACCGTAATCTGACCGAGATTAAGGTCTACTTTCATCTAGGAGTTAAAAAGATTTTGGTTTTATTCACTCAGAAAGGATCATTTAGTATGGAATTACATAATTTTTAAAATAGTAATGATCTAGCGTAATTTTTCAAATTACTCAATTTCACGTCGGAATATCGTGAAAATAAATAGGTAATTTGTTAGACCTTATTTCCTTTAATTTGCACCAAAATGCAAAAAGTAAAAATTTGGAGTAAAATGAGAATATATGAAAATGTTAAGACTTTCAATTCTAGATAAAAACTATTTTTTTTAAAATTTGTCTTTTGGTCATTCTAAAATAAACAAATAAACATAGATTAGGTGCCTCGAAATAATATCAGATATGTTTTTTAAATAATTTCGGTTATAAATGGCATTTTTGTGTATTTTTGCTCATTTTTACGTATCAAACTTTTTTTCTCACCCGAAAAAGCTATGATTTAAAGCAATTGATTTTTGGTTGATACCTTCAATCTTTAAATAAAGTTTAGAATTCATCG
>SCLH01000068.1:25665-37308 GCA_004367855.1 Oikopleura vanhoeffeni | reverse complement strand
GGGAATTCCACAAGTGTGCATAAGGGATATCCCTTTAAGATAAAACCAACAAGTAAAAAGGCAGAAAGACGTTGTCTATACTCTGTGAAGATCAGGATAGGGCAATAAGCCGTCGCCCGCGCCGCCCACACATAGTGAAATGCCTATACTTTCCTCACTGTGTACAGTACTTTATTAACTAGTCAATGTTTTCTGCCTATTTACTCGGTTGTTTATCTTAAAGGGCTATAAAACGTTTCGCCAGGCTACCAGGCTGTATTATTGCTCCCGTCTGACCACGATTTACAGAAATCACAAATCAATCGATAAATCCATTATTATTTCTGAAAAAAGTCTAAAATTTTTATTTAAAAATCTAAACTTGTGAAATTCTGAAAATGATGCGGATTACAAAAAAAAATCCAATATTTTAGCATCTTGCTTTATAGTCGTACTTCAAATTTTTTCATGATTTTGATGGCATGACTGATCCAGTTTTTGTGCAAAATTAAACGGATAATCAAATTTGAGGTCCAAAATTGAATTTATCACGTAATTTCAAAGCGAGTGATTTTTATCAATTGTTCTCTAAAAGTCAAAATTGATGTGTTGTTTTACACTGGTAAAACGGGATGATCGCATCGTCATAATATTAGCTCTGAAAATACCGACCTAAGGTCGAACTCTTCAAGGGGCCTTTCCGATGTCGGAAGAATTATATTTTTGGTGAGTTCCATAGAAATATAATCAATCATACAATTCTTCAGAGGGTTTTATTTGACATCATCAAATTAAAATATTTTCAAAAGTGACTAGATAGTTTGAAATCTCGGAAATCAAAAAACTAAATTTTTTTTTAATGTTGACCCGTGAATTTATCAAAACAAAACTAAGCAATATATAAGTTTACTGGTTACATTTCTGTGACTATATGATATAAAGGGATTATATAGTCTAATCCCTTTGTATAGCCGTATAAATTATAACCACTGTTGATATGATGCATTGGTGCCATAGGCTCGACTGAACAATTTTTATAATCCCCGAGATTAGTTGAAGTGATTTTGTGTGCGCGTGAGCGTAAAAGATGGGTACTCGCTTTTTCGCTTTTATCCCCCAGGCGTGAGGCGATAGTGAGTCTGAACAAAATGTAATACGACTGGGTTCCCGGACTAATATTTAATAACTTCCGAATGTTTACTCGAAACAGCAGGAGTGGTAACTTTAAAAAAAGTACTTTTTGCACAAACAGACAAATCTATTTAATAATTGCTAATCAATTGGACCTGATCGATTTTATATATCCCATTTTGTCTACAGTACTCTCACATATCCGAGTCTCATGCAAGATACTAGTTTCCACTATAATAAGTTGAAAGAATGATTTTTAAAGGCCACTCTAAAGAAAGACAGTTGCTACGCAGATACTGCTACGGGTTGGGATGAAAAAATTGTGTACGCCATCCTTTTTACGCTCACGGCACAAATAAAAAATCACTTCAACTATCTAGGGTGATTAAAAAAATTGCTTCAGGTCGAGCCTATGGACAAGCATCTTCAACAGTGGTTAATTTATTACCGTGTATAACAGGGATATAGGACTATATTATATCCCTTTATTCATATAGTCAAGATTGTAACAGTATCCTAACTTTATATATTTCTTTAGTTTGTCTTGATTAAATTCCACGCGCGTCAATCATTAAAAAAAATTTAGTTATTTTTTGATTTAGTACTCTGTGAAGATCAGGATAGGCAATAAGCCGTCGCCCGCGCCGCCCACACATAGTGAAAGTGCCTATACTTTCCCTCACTGTGTACAGTACTTTATTAACTAGTCAATGTTTTCTGCCTATTTACTCGGTTGTTTTATCTTAAAGGGCTATAAAAACGTTTCGCCAAGGCACCAGGCTGTATTATTAGCTCCAGTCTGACCACGATTTACAGAAATCACAAATCAATCGATAAATCCAATTATTATTTCTGAAAAAAGTCTAAAATTTTTATTTTAAAATCTAAACTTGTGAAATTCTAGAAATGAATGGATTTACAATAAAAATCCACATATTTTAGCATCTTGCTTTATAGTCGTACTTCAAATTTTTTTCATGATTTTGGATGGCATGACTGATCCAGTTTTTTTGTGCAAAATTAAACGGATAATCCAAATTTGAGGTCCAAAAATTGAATTTCACGTAATCTTCAAGCGAGTGATTTTATCAATTGTTCTTCTAAAAGTCAAAATTGAGTGTTTGTTTTAACTGGTAAAACGGGAGTGATTCGCATCGTCATAATATTAGCTCTGAAAATACCGACCTAAGGTCGAACTCTTCAAGGGTCCTTTCCGATGTCGGAAGAATTATATTTTTGGTGAGTTCCATAGAAATATAATCAATCTACAATTCTTCAGAGGGTTTAATTTGAATCATCAAAATTAAAATATTTCAAAGTGACTAGATAGTTTGAAATCTCGGAAATCAAAAAAAATAAAAATTTTTTTTAATGTTGACCCGTGAATTTATCAAACAAAACTAAAGAAATATATAAAGTTGGATACTGGTTACATCTTGACTATATGATATAAAGGGATATATAGTCTATATCCCTTTATACGGTATAAATTATACCACTGTTGATGATGCTTGGTCCATAGGCTCGACTGAACAATTTTTAATCCCCTAGATTAGTTGAAGTGATTTTTTGTGCCGTGAGCGTAAAAAGATGGCTACTCGCTTTTCGCCTTTTATCCCCCAAGGCTGTGAGAGCGATAGTGAGTCTGAACAAAATGTAATACGACTGGGTTCCCGGACTAATATTTAATAACTTCCGAAATGTTTACTCGAAAACAGCAGGAGTGGTAACTTGAAAAAAAGTACTTAGCAAACAGACAATATCTATTTAATAATTGCTAATCAATTGACTGAATCATTAAACTGAATATAGTTTCACACAATTGAAAAATATCAAAAGCACCAGAACTTGTTTGTGCAGAAAAAAGCAGTAATGTTAGGACAAATATGTAAAATTTAAACCAAGACAGTCACTTATATGGACGCCTCACGGTGCTTTTTTTGAGGGTGAATCGTAAACATTAAAAATTCCTATGATAGATAAAAATACCAAATAGCGCAAAAGAAACAGCTCGCGAAATAAAAATTTTCTCTGAGAAATTTTTTTGAAAATACTGCTCGGTGATTGGTAACGTTTTACAGCCGTTTGCGCAGTATTTGAGAAAAATAATTGCCACGGGCGGGTGCCCAGTAAAATTTGACTACGTATGAAAAAAAAATGAACTTAAAAAAATTAAAATTTGCCTATAAAAATTGATAAAATAAACTTTTGTGACGTCATTGTTACGTAATAAAATTTAACCCTTGGGTACTTCAAATTTCATTTTAATTTGAATAGCAAACATAACGATTTCACGAAATTTTGAGCCAAAGTATAAAGTTGGACAAGTTTATAGGGTAGAATTTTACGAGAAAATTTTTAATAATGTTTTCAATGAGTCATCACTTCCGGTTTGACCGGAAGTGAATTTAAAGGCTTATAAAATCAGTTATATAATACTTAGGGACGTATTTCATGGTCAAATAACGTGAAATTTTTTGGTGATATTTCGATGACTCATCACTTCCGGTTTGACGCGGAAGTGAACGTAACATCTTATTTAGCAAGTAATCTTGTAGTTGAGGATGAATAACAGGGTGAAAAACTTGAAAAAAAAATTGATAATATTTCTCGATGACACATCACTTCCGGTTTGACCGGAAGTTAAACCAAAAATAATAAAAAACCTGCACGAGCGTGTTTCAGCACACAGAGACCAAAAATATTTCGGGGAATTGTATTTTGGCCGGCGGAAATATCGGAACAGACCCCGCGGGGCCGATAGTTCCCCTATTTTTAATTTCAAGAATTTTGGTGAGTTCCAGAAATTTCTCATCAGACCGGAAATGCATTATTTGGATGCAATTTTTTGTTTAATGCAGTTAAAACAGTACTAGAACAAGATAATGATCTACAAATTTACTTCCTAGAGTGACTTTTGAAGGGGAAAACTTTGGCATTATTAATTTGACACTCGGTGCTATCTGGTGGGAAAAGAGCTATTTCGCTATATTTGGGAAATAGCTATATTTTGATCACGTGACGACCAAAATATTTTTACCAATATATTTACAATTTTTTTTTGAGTATTTTACCCTGAAATCTACCAGAAAGTATATCATTTCTGATGAAATGACCAATATAGTTCGACTTCCGGTCAAACCGGAAGTAAGGACTCATCAAAAATATCACAAAATTTTTTTTCGTTTAATTCCACCCTGAAAGCTACCCGAAAGTATATTATAACTTATAAAATAAGGAATTTAGTTTGACTTCCGGTCAAACGCGAAGTTGAGGACTTATCAAAAATATCATCAAAATTTTTTTTGAGTTTTTTTACCTAAAATCAACAAGAATATTTTATATTACTAATCAAATAAAGAAGTAAAATGTACTTCCGGTTTAACCGGAAGTGATGACTCATCAAAAATATCATCAAAATTTTTGTTATAAAATTTTACCTAAATTCATGTCCCCGTTTCTGCATTTGATTAACTTTCTTGAGTTTTTGTTTATAAAAGTGACAAATGATTGTTGAAGTCCCCAAGGGGTTAAATCGAAAANATATTGGGCTTAGTGGGCGATGTTTGCTGTGGGTTTCTTGATCAGCTACTGCAGCGCATTAACAATTTACTTTTAATTTTTCAGAAAAACTCACGTTTTTTTTATCATTTGATAACAGTGAGGAATGCTATTTTTGAGTTGAAATACGTTCAAAATTTTTATACTAATCGATAGGTTCAGATCTCTACGATGTATTTCACTTTAAACTCATCTGAGCTTCGGCACAAATCTGTTTCACCTAACCAGGCGTCCATATAAGTGACTGTCTTGGTTTAAATTTTTCATATTTGTCCTAACATACTGCTTTTTTCTGCACAAATCTTTCCAAATAAAGTTTTATTGATATCGAAAAAAAAATATTACAATCCCCTCTACAAAACGACTTTTTTTATTTTCAGCTTCGATAGAAATTGTGATTTTTAATTTTTATTTTTCAGCTATTTGTCTTATAATGTTCTAAAGTTTCGTTAATACTCATCGTAGGTCATTTCCGATAATTTGAAAATCTCGCATTTTGAAAATTTTGGAAAAAAAATTATAAAAAATTGTCATTATAAAAATTGTCATCATAGTAATCAGAGAAAATTTCCTTAATTATGTGTTGGAAATTACCGTTATTAAGAGCTTCATTCTTCGATTTCTCGTAATGAGACAAGTAGCTCACGGCGCGTCGACGTGACTCACGTCGCGTGAGCCTCACGTAATTACTACCCGAAAATGGAAGAATATTATCTGAGAAAAAAGAGTCGTTTTGTGCACCCGGGGATTGTCGTCGATATACTATTAGATATAAATCATCATTCAGTTTTATTAAATAGTATGCCCAAACAACTGTAGTTTTTTCATTTTTGCAACAGATGTACTTAAAAAGCCCCGGAAAGGAACAATTCAAATTAAAAAAGTGCCCGTTTCAAAATAACGTATCATAAAAATTCAGCCTATAGCAATACTTTAAACTAGAATATGTGATTTTTCTCAACAATTTTCCGTAAAAATTTTCTTGTACAAATTTTGAAATTCATGAAAACAAATATTATTTCAAAATACAGTTTTAAAAACTAAATGAATCAGATCAAATAACCTGATATGAAATGAACAAATTGATACTAATCCATGTATGTTCTTATTTTTTACATGCTTATCTTGACAGACCCAAGGACCTTGGGCCAAGGTTCCCGCAATAAAATAAAACATTTGTGGGAACAAAAAAATAATCCGAAACAACATTGTTAGATGTCCCTTTTTGTCAATTCATGTTGCTCTAAGTACACTTTTTTAAAATGAATGCTGATTATACGTATTCGAAGAGGTTTTCTCAGCATAAATACAATCGACTTATAAACAATTTTCAAAAAGTTGTTTATATAAGCTGAGTATGAGATTCAGTTGCTCTACTTAAGGGGGTGGTCGTCGCAAAAAAAGCTAAAATCGGGGTTTTCAATGGCCAATTTTCGTAAAAATACAAATCGTTGAAACAAATATTACCTCTCTCGGATATATGAAATATCATATATTTGAACATAATCCTAAAATAAAATTAGGGAATTTTTTTCTTGGGCTTCATTTTACGACGACCATCCTTTAAGGAGGCAGTATCAGCCAAATTTAAGTCGGTGATTGCATCCACTTGCCGCGAAAACTTCATAATAAAAATAACTTTATAAACTTTGTCTTAAGGGGGTAGCGGTCGCACTCTTTTTAGGGTACTTTGGGGTTGTAAAAATAGCACAAAATTGCTAGAGGACACTCAGAAAGCATAAACTTATTAAAAAAATAAATCCAAAAAAAGTTCGAAATTTTCATTTTTCTGAGTATTTTTTTTGAAAACATTGAAATCCACTTTTCGACCAGAAAAACTCAGAATATCAATAAGCTGTGAGCAGATTTTTTGATCAGTGAAACTCAAGCTTTAATTTGGTGGTACTTTCGACTAAATCCGACGACTTTTATTCTCGAGTTTTCACTTTCGGTTTACTAAAATGCGATTTTCTAGAATTCAACAAAAAAATTTAAAATTCTGCTCCATCATATTAGCAAAAACATATTTCTCCATCTTTTCCCAAATTAATATTGCATTCTGAAATGTAACCTAGGAGGAGATAGATTTTGAATAACGAAAATCTTGAAATAAGGCGGTTTTTCGCAGTTCTAGAAAAAACTAGTTGGACATTTAAAAAATCCTCCAATCATATTTACAACCATAAGTGTTTCCGTGGTTCATACCAAGTTTGAGTGAAATCGTATCCAAGCTCTAGGAGGAGATATATTTTTGATAATTCGGTTAGGTGTTCTAGAAACTCGCCGCATGGTTGGTCACCAGGGTCGACCAAAAATTATCTGATAAATTATTATTGTAGATTAAGGATAGATCTACCAAATGGCTATTCTCAAAAGTTTCGAAGCAGTTTAGTATTCTGGTAAAGTGGAGTACAAAAGTACATTTGCGGACCGCTTACCCCCTTAAGGGAAGTACTGGTCGCATTTAGAGACTCGGACATGAAATTTTCTAGATTATCTTTAAAATGTTTTTTCTGAAAATATGAACAAAATAAGTTGATAAGAAGTTTTTTTAATTTCATTTGTCCTTGAAAAAAGTATTTTTTATCGCGATTTGTAAAAATATTTCATTAATTTTTTTCAAATTTGGAAATTCTGAGAATTTGAATAGCGGTTTCCAAAAAGACGAGATACAAAAATGCAAATTGTGGAACTTGGGGTTTTGCGCGTTATCCTTATGGATCGTATACATACCAGTTTTAGGTTTCTGCCGTCAAAATCCAGGAGGAGTAGTATTTTTTCTCGAGGCACTCAAAATAAGGCCAAAAAACAGTTTTTTGCTCATTTAAGCGCCGGATGAAATTTTGAGTTAAATTTTGAGTTAAACGGAATTGGGGTTCTGCCCACGTTCTCTGTGGTCAATAAAAGCTATGAAAGTATTCTATATCTTCAAAAACTCAGGGAGGAGTAGGCTTTTGAAGTGAAAATAGTGCCACTTTTGGAAGGTCGTTCCTTATTTGGTCGGCCAATCAGAGGCCTTCGATTTGTTTTGTGAAAGCAAGATTAATGTTCAATTATCCCTAAACTGAAATACATATGTTCGTGCTGTTTCTAGTACTTCAATTGAGGCGACGCTGAAAACCCTGTTTTTGGCTTAAAATTGCGACCAGTACTCCCTTAAGGGGATGGTGGTTCCTACATTTTCTGCAGTCATTATGTCATTAAAATGCACCAAATCGATTGTAATTCATTTAAAAAGCAAATTAAACCGAAAAAAATAAAAATAAATTTCGAAATTTTGGGATTTTTCACATTTATCTAAGTATTTTTATCTAAAAAGTCGATTAACTTTTAAATTTTTATAAAACTTTGTAATATAATTGAAAGTTATGAAGACAGTGAAAAAAGAGCTTCAACTTGAGCCCACTTTCGATTTTATCCGACAAAAAATTTACTTCCAGTCCACTCAAGTGACAAATTCTAGAGTTTTACGCACTGTAATCAAAAATAGTCACAGTTTTGATACATATATGGGCTGTTACTATCGAAACCTAAATTCTTATATTTTTTTCTCTTCGAAAACCGTACTTTACATTTTTCAAAATCAATAAATTTTGATTAAAATGGCTTTTTTCCGGAAAAAATGTTTCAAAATTCCGAAAAAGTACTTTTTTGGCAAAGTATAAGGATGAAAATACCACCAATTAACTTGAAATTGTCCATATTTTCAGAAAAAAATCATAAGAATAAAATTGAGATTTTTTTTTGTTTGAGCCCTAGTTCATGACGGGTACCACCTTAAATTTGCTGGCTTGCCGAGGTCTGCATTCGATGGTCAACTACCATTTTGAGTGTTTCTACAAAAGCAGACTAATAAATTAAAAATAATAATTTGAAAAAGTCTTATTTTTAAAAGTGAGCTTAAATTTTCCCGTTCGGTGGACTTGCAACAAAACAATCAGATCTTGTCGGTAGCGTTGTAGAAAACAACGAATCGGAATTGGAGTCAAGGAAAGGCAATTTATTAAATCCATCTGTAACGTGTACAAAGATTATTTTAAATTTATTCTTGAAAGTAAATTTCCTACTGATTTGAAAGTCTAAAAATATACATTATTATGATGACAATTGAATGTTTTTTGGAGGAAATTAGTGTCAAGATAATGTACAAGAAACCGCATTTTCATTCACAGGATATACTTATCTAAGGCTCTCAATAAGACCCCTTGCGACTCATTTTGAAACAAAAGTACGAATTTCTGCAAAAAATATCGAATTCTCTCGAAAAAAGGCAAATTTCTATGATAAAGTATAAATGTCATTTCTAATTTATACTTTATCATAGAAATTTGCTTTTTTTCGAGAGAAGTTTTTTGCAGAAATTAGTACTTTTGTTTCAAAATGAGTCGTATATGATATGGCCCATATCTAGCGTTATACCCGGGCTAAAACGATCTTTTAAACTAAAAAGTTTATGAACGATTGAAAAGTAATAACTACCGCAGAATTTAAAGAGACAATTTTTGCAAATAAAGTAAGTAAAGAGTAAAATGGCATTTATAAGTTTAAATTGTCGATTTTAGTAGCCTACTAATCTCCCCTAAGATTTTATGGGGTTTAAAATAGAGCCAAGAAAATTCTGCCTCGAATAAAGCAGAAATTTTTTGAGGTAAACTTGGGCAGCTTAGATTTTTAGATTACCAGCTCTTGCGCCTACGCATTTTTCATCAAAATTCCCCAAAATTTTTTTCAAAATTTCAAAAATAATTTTTTTCAAAAATTTTTCTTGGAAAATGAAGTTTTCCGTTATTTCAACCCGATCCTTTCAATTCCAAGAAAAAATAACTGACAAATATACCATTAAAGTGCGTTACAAAGCTCAAAAAGTAGTTTATAATACTCAAATTGTGACCAGTAGAGGGGATAATTTTTTGTCAAAGATAAGTTTAATTCATTTCAAAAAGTTTCTGGAAAGATACTTTTGCTTCTTTCAGTTCTTTCAAAAGTGAAAAGTTTTCACGTTGGAGCTTTCAAGTCGTTTAGAACTTACGTACTACAAATTTGTCAATAAGAGGGTGAATGTGGCATAATGACAGGTAATTGGGCTCAACGCAAAACATAAATCTCAGTTTAACAAATTTGATTAAATATACAAAATTAACATACGTTTCTCATCAGGAGCAAAAATGAAGCCAAATATATCATTTTTGTACACTTTGATCAGCATAGGTTTGCAAGTTGCAAATTGCAACTTCTTATGGTCCTCTTTTAAATTCGTAGGATAAGGAAGGTCCGTTTTTTTAGTTTTCAACTTAAAAATGTCGGATTTTTAAACTTCTTTATAAATTTATCTTGTAAAGAAGATTTCATAACGTTTTTTCTAACAGCTAGCAGTTTCAAAATTTCATTCACAATTTTCAAACAAAAATTAGAACCCTTTTTCTTCAGTTTTGACTAGCAGAGTCTAAGTCTAAGACTATCAGAGATCTACATGGTTCCCTCTATAAAACTTTTCAAACCTTAAAACAAACCGACCTCTTTTATAATAAATTTTGTTACACAAATACTAAAATATCAGAATTAATTGCATGCTGACACTTTTGTAAAAAAAATACTAAGCTACAAATAACTTGAAATTGTATTACAAAGAGAACAAATAAATCGACATGCGGTTTGCATACTGAATTAATCATTGTGTACCACAAATTTTTGGTTACCCACAACCGTTAAAACTAGCACCTTATTATGGGTTTCAAAATTGAATAATCTTTACCTGAGTTATCAAATTTCGAACTATTTAACCTTTAATCATAATATTAATCGGCAAAAAACGGATTTTGCATGACATGCGATGTTGGTTTTATTTATTTTAGTAAAAATAGATAAAATTGTTTAAAATGTAACAGTTTGAGATTTTTTCGAGTGTTATTAACCGTTTCATCAACTCTGTTCATTTTTCTGGTCGAAGAGCGATTGGTAGACCTCCCCCCTATAATTTGCTTCACGCCAACACAATTTTCGCCCAGTCGACCAGATATCTCTAGATCAGATGTCTGAGAAAATTTTGAGTAAAAGTGAAAAGTTGAGATCCCCAGTATTTTTGTTGCGCGTTCGTGTTTGACCAATAATAGCTGTGAAAATCGGGGTAATACCGGAAATCAACCGATAAAAATAACAGTTATAATTTGGGTTTCCGCACTTTGTACTTATTCTTTCTTATTGAATAAGATCATATCATCTATCCGGCAAAATTTATGTGAAAATATTTCGGGCTTCATCTAGCGGAGCACCGCATACATCATTTGAATTCGTCATTCATCTAACAAAGTAGAATTGTGATTTTTGTGATTTCTTTGATTTATTATATACTCCAGAATTTGACTTTTGGTTTTTTCAAATTCATTTCAACGTCTATATTGAACCACAATGTTATAGTTAAATTACCAAAGCCGGATATAAAAACCATTTCGTGCAACCGCGCATTAACCAGTTAATATCAAGTAAACCTTAAGGCAGTAACCGACGCGTTTCACTGTTTTTAAACACATGTAGTTTGATGAGGAAGAGTCGTACGATGTTGAAATTACAGCATGTTGGAGATAAATGTCTAAATTTGTCAAAAAATAGTAACAAATAGTTTTTTCTATGACGGTACCGTAGTAGTACCGGTCCAAAAATTCGATTTTCGGCTTTTTACCGATAAAATCATTTTGCAAGGAAATATCAGAAATTTTTTATTTTTCGTACGCCCACTAATAATAGGTTTTTCTCGGGTACTATGGAGTCAGAAATTCGATTTAAGGTCTATTTGCTTAAAATCAATGAAATTAACACGTTAAATTTGCCGATTTCGGTATCTTCAGCATTTTATTAAAATAATTTCCAGCACTGGTATAAAAAACTTTTCCCACAAAAAGCTCACTTTCGCAATCGATAGAAACGTGGTACTATGGACTGGTTTTCTCGATATCTGATTTAGTTTTTGATGCACAC
>SCLH01000068.1:12774-23242 GCA_004367855.1 Oikopleura vanhoeffeni | reverse complement strand
TTTTGCATTCATAGCCCAGATAAAATCTACATGGTTATAATCAGATTTGCTGATTTCATCTTGGTCAAGGTTTAGTTCTCGAATAAGTCTTCTTGAATCTTTTGGAGATACCAAATAATCATTTGCACCATAAAACAATTTCATTGGCACTTTAGGATATTGAAGATTGAACAAGGGGGCAACAGGCTGAATTTATAATTTGTTTTTAAAAAGATTTATTTTCTGCTCCTGCAAAATCTGAGGTCTTAAAATTTGCGATTAACACTTTAATCCGATTCTTTGATGAGTCTCAAAATCAGAAAAATCATCGGTATCATAAATTTTCTAAGGTGTCTGCAAAATAATTGTGCCTGATAAATGTATATAAGTTAGATAATATATCAATATAAGACGATTTGAAATAAGGAATTTCAAAAATAAAAAATCGGTTTTTTATGTGTTTAAGCTATCTTGTAGAGATTTATTTTTGCGCATTTTAAGGCAGAACGAATTATTTCTAGTTTTGGATTTTTTCAAAAAAAACTGTTTATAGGTCGAAAATGACCCTTTGTGGGCCTCTGTCTCACAGGGAGTTAAAATAACGTCATCACAAAATAAAATAAGTTGCGTCGACAGTGAAAGGTTTCTAGTGTCGTTTTTTTGCAGCGTTAACGATGTACCGGTCCGGTCAAATTAACCGGTAAAAGTATAGCTTACGGTACCGGAAGTGATATTTTAATGATTTAAATGAACCACAATATGCGTAATTATCGTTTTTCTGGTAACAATATTATGAACTAGGGATCAAAAATTACCGCAAGGTGGCGCTATAAGGCAATTTATAGCATGAGAAAATAATACTTTCGGTTTTTACTCAGGATACAAATTCCGCTCTGGCGCCACCTTGCGGTCACTTATGACCCTTAGTTCATAATACCGTTTCCAGAAAACCGATAATTGCGCAACATTATAGTTCTACTTTTTTTGTATTTTTGTCATTACAGTAGATAATCTCAAAATAATGTCAAAGACAATTTCTAAGTCATCACATCGCTTCGAAAATACTACCAAAATCTTTTCCGTAGTCGCCTTTCTAATCACGGTACAAACAACCATGGGCCAATTATGTACACGAGGAGCATACAAAAGCAAAAGTTGCTTCACGCTCTATTGCCCCAAGTGTATATTATTCACCAATAGTTGCGGTTAGGAGCTGCTATTAAGGAGATTTTATACATATCGACATTTTTTAATTTTTTGTTTCTCTTGATGACTTTTTTCTACATCTGAATTGTAAACTTTTTTCAAACAACAAAAGTTAAAGTGCGCATTCTTCATTATTTTAACGGGGAATTCAAACAAATTAATTCAAAAATGTTGTCGTAAATTTCCGAACCCAAAGAAAATAACCTATGATTTTTTAAAGAGGATTCGAAAGTTAGTTGGCGGCCAAAAGGTTTTAGAGCACAAGTAATTGTTCACAACCCGATTTTCAAATAAAAAAAGATAAACTTACAGAGTTATAAACTTTCATATTTTCCGTCCTTCCATAGTCAAATTTTCTGAAATTCTTGTCAACATAATTTTGTGTAAAATGGACTATATTTTTAACCGAAGTCGGCGACATAAAATGAGAAGTATAAATCGGAATTCTTGCTATATTCATGTTGCCAATTTCTGGTCCAGTGACAAGAAAAATCAAATTTCCACAAAATTTATGAGATGCATCGCAAAAATGGGGATAATCTTTCATCGACAATCTTTTTAGCCATTATTTTTCGTATAAATCTACTACAAAGGGAGGCCCAATATCGCGGAAGGTTTTTTGCCGAAAAAATCGGCGATATTGGCAATTTTGGCGATATGAGGTCAGAAATAAGGTTTTTGTTCAAAAATAGAAAGCGCGAAGGCTTTCGAAATGAAGTCATAATTAAAAAAAGTTTTCAATTTTATAAGGAATTTAACAATTGGTTCAAATCAACTAAAACACCAAAATGCGTAGAATTGAGTACTCCACCAAACGCAATCAAACACAAATTAAAAAAGCAAATTTAATCTTAAAAAATGACATCATTCATGAAGCACTCAAAGTAATTTGTAATGAAAACCTCAAACGCCCACGCAATTAGGCGATATTGGCACTTTCGATGTTTTATATAAAATGAAAAAACGCGTAGGCGTTCGAAATGACGTCATATGTCAAACATTTTTGCTTGATTTTATAAGGAGTTTCACAATAGGTTCGAATGAAATTAGTCACCAAAATGCGTAGAAATTAATACTCCCCCGACCGCAATCAAATTAAAGTTGAAAAAAGTAAATTTGGGAAATACAATCATGAGAATGACGTCATTCATGACGCCCACAAAGTAATTGTTAAATAAATCTCACAAAAATCTGGCGATATCGGCAAATTCGGCGATATTGGCACATTCGGCGATATTGGCACATTCGGCGATATTGGCACTCGAAGTATTTTAGCTAAAAATCGTGAAATTGCGTAGGTTTTTTCCGGCGATATTGGACCGGCGATATCGGCCCCCTGTACTAAACTTGTTCGAAATAAGAACCCAAAAATAAAAACAATCGAAAAAAATCCGAAAAAAAATCAGGTGACTTGATTGGTAATACATTTTGTGACCATCCCAAAGCAATCTGGCACATTTGTTACTACAGCTAAGAAACTTTAGAAAATTATCCCCTTATCAGATAAGATTGATTATATGTTGCATGAATCGGGGCAGCTTTCCAAATTCTCTGTCGCCCAATATTTTTCTTATATTTCCTATCAAATCACTCAAAATTTTAATAAGTGGTGCTCTAGAATGCGATATATAAACTGCTGGAGCCAGTGCGTAAAACTAAAAAAATATAAATTTTCAACAATGAAGGCCGCCGGAAGACAAACCTTTTCAACATATTGAGCATTTCGATTACTTTGAAGAGCAATTAAGCCAATCATAGCACCTTGACTATGGCCTTCCAGAAAAATCATGATGAAAGTTTTATATCGATAATTGATAAAGATTCAACAAAAATTTCTCAAAAATATTTCAGTTTTGATTTTTTACCTTCCAACATAATAAATTTTGTTTTTCGTTACTTGATAAATATATTTGAGAGTTGCTGGAATATCTTTATTTGCCATATCTTCGAAAGACCAATTCCAAAATTCTGGTTCAGTTCTATTATAATAAATATGTTCTACAGAATACATATTTCCTCTAGAATCGATCAAAATTTGGACAAAAATTCAAAAACAAGATAAAAATTTGGGATAAAAACTATCTTTATTCGAATTTTGAAAGCTAAAGACTTGTTCATCATTTTCTTAGGCTGTTTTTTTAATTTTGGATTTGGTGGCGATGTGAATTTTTGTTTCGCTAAAAATTCTGATTTTTTACAAAATGCAAAATAAAATTTCTTTGAGCCTTGGAGTTAAAATGAGCACAAAAAATGGCCCCTAAATCTCTCAAATATTTTCGATGCATTTTAATTAATGTCGAAAATTCACTACCAAATTTCGAATAAAACAATCAGTTACGATTAAATTTTCCCGGGTTCCTTGAATTTCCTAACCAGACATCACAATTTTGATCAGCTAGCAAAAACGCAAGAGATTGATTTTTTATATTTGTGATCCAATTTGACGAATCTTCTAAAAGACCATGCTGTAAAAGCACTGTACATTTATTATCGGTGAAATTTTTTGCAGGAATTCGGTGAAGTTCCAAAATAAAACCATCTGGTGTGGTCACGTGATGAACTTCGGCGATATATCCATTCGATTCTATTAATTGAGTAGAATTGTATTTAACGGCAGGGTCAATTACTATTTCTTCGATCAAGTCTGAATATATTTTTTCTGAAACTGATACTAATGTAGAAAATAAATTCAAATAAAAAATTGAAAAACGCCTCATGCAATACTCGCAATACCTTTTTATTGGCGAAACTCAGTCAATTTTTTTGAATGCTTTTTAAATCTGGTAGTTAACCTCCACCTGCACGAGCGTTTTTCAGAACACAGAGACAAAATATTTTGGGAAAGTGTCATTTTGGCCGGCGGATATCGAACAGACCCCCGATAGTTCTCCTTATTTTTAATATTCCAAAAAATTTTGGTGAGTTCTACGAAATTTCTCATCAGACCGGAAATGCAAGTATTTGGATGCAATTTTTTGTTTATGCAAGTAAAACAGTAACTGGAACAGTACAGGGGAAGTTTCGGAGGAAAAAGCTTTGGGGCATTAATCTTTGAAACACTCCGCCGCCACCTGGTGCAAAAAAGAGCTTTTTTTGTCTATCTCGCTGAGTCACGAGTCGTGACTCGGGAACCAAATATTGAAATCTTAAATACTACCCTTATAGGACAGTTTTTCAAGCAACAATGTTATCATTCATTAATTTTCAACATACGGCCATACTGTAGTGAAAATGGGCTTTCGCAACACCCTCTTGCGTAAATATTTTTCGTTTTGAAACCACTGAAATCTTGCAATGTTAAGAAACCATAATATAATTTCAAAAATCGAAAAATATATTTTAAGGTCAGTAAATTAAGCAAATACGATGTGGGTGTTCTGAACACTCTCGTGCACGTGGGGGTAGGAACTCGTGCAGGTGGGGATTAATATAACATTTTTTTTCAATACAAGTCACATAACTTGAATCTATTTTCTAATAGATCCAGTGAAACTGTAACCCTATTGAAAACCGATTTTGAAAAATTGACAAGAACTTGATTCTACAGTGAACCAATACGGTATATGATAACACCCCTTTTCAAACACTTTGCTTAAGCCTTTGGGCCCGTGTATTAACGTAGTGTTTTTCCCTAGTAAAGGAACCCAAACTTAATTAGGTACTGTTCACGTATGAAAATTTTTCTGTTAATTTCAGACCTAGACTATTCTCGGCCAAAAACTCACAAATGGGGTAGTCCTCGCATTACACAGACGTCTAGTTCGGCAACAAGGACACTTCAAAGACCGGAATTGAGCATTTTTTTGGCGAAATTAGACGACCATTTTTCCTGGTAAACCACACATCTGACCTCCATTTTATTATATTTTTATACGAATGGAACTTATGTGGACTTAATCCGCCGGCTTTTTTCGATACAAATGTTAATTAAGGGGGTAGCGATCGAAATGTTTCTAGGCCTCAAAGTGCCCTAGAAACATTGCGACCGCTCTCCTCAAGTTCCATTTGTATTGAAACGGCTCGGCGGGATTAAAGTTCCACATAAGATCATCGTATAAATAATATAAAATTTGAACTCGGATGTGTGAAAACCCAGAAAAATGGTCTCGAATTTCGCTCAAAAATAACTCATTTTTGCTCTTTGAATTGTGATTTTTTGGGTCGAAATAGTCTAGTCTGAAATTAACAGAAAAATTTTTATAATGAACAGTACCCCCTTAAGCAAAGTGTACTAATTCAACCTAACTCGCATCAATATCTCGCGCCTCCGCAAAAAAATAATAATTCTATATCTATAATCAAGACCACAAGGACATAATTCCGGCTCTGAAAACTAGAAATACAGAAAAAGGCAATATTTTGATAAAGGAACGCTGAGATAAAGTTTCAAAACTACACATTGTTCAGACCAGGCTTGTAAAAGGGATAGCTTTTGCGTAGGTTTTTCATCCCCCTTTAGCGTAGATTTAAGCAAAACATACGGATAAATTGGAGATGGGGATAGGAAATCCGGTCGGAGATCACCTTTTAAAACCCTGGTTCAGACAGCCGAGAGAACATGCAAACCACTTGAGCATGATCGGCAGACCGCCATGATCGAATTTGAATTAGGATATTCCCAGGGCGCGCAGTTAAGGCTGTTCCAGGTCAAAAATTACCTATTTTTTCATTGAGAATGAATTTAATTGTTTCGAGTTCGTTGAGATAATTTTATGCTGAAAAAAGTATTTCATCAAAATTAATTCATAAATTAATATTTGATCCAGAAATTTTGATCCAGAAAAACAGATTTTTTGCTTTCAAACCCCCAAAAAACATAGCAAACTTGCTTGCTTAGGTTTTTAATTTACTGCAAATGATGCTCTATAAGTTATAGTCTATAACGCTCGGATATGCCTAATCACCAACAATTCTCAAATCATCGGACCCTAAATTATTTGGAGCCCAATCTTTACGCGCCGTTTTTCGATTTTTTTTATTTTTCGAGCCTTTTTCGGTGCTCGTAGCTGATTGGCTGGTTTAATAAATTTGTGAGCTGCTAATTGGTTAGACTCACAGACTAATCAAGCCAATGATGGCGCTGTTAATTCGAAAACGACACTGCCAAAATATTTTTATTATTTGAATCTGAGAAAAGAAAAAAAATCACAAAAAAAGAAAAAAAAATCGAACATTTGGCATCGGAATTTTTTTCCTTGACCTGAAACTGACCAAATGTACTTTTTCGATTTTTTAATTCATGGCTAAACATCAAAAAGGTGAGTGACCAGGAAAACCCTAGTGCAGTTTTGCTTTACTTAACCGACTCACCAATGTCATTCAAACTTTTGAACTTGATTCCATTTTTGAGTTGCAAATCAAGTAAAAAATTATCAATTCTGTTAAAAGATTCGTTCTCTTTGATTCCAATGATGATATTATTAATATGTTTCGTTGCTTCCTTCAGAACTCCATAAATATCTATCTCCAGATTAAAAGCGTGAGATAAACCAATTATTAAAAGTGAAAAAATCCGCATTTTCAGTCTTATTTTTTTCTTCTGTTTTCTAAATACTTTAACGCTACTATTTTATTTATTTGCATCCAAGCTGTTTGCGTTTTATGAGCAATATTTATTAAGAGCAAACATCAACAACCCTATAAAGTTTTAAGTAAAAATACACTTTTAATTTTTTAGTGTTGATTTAATAAGCGTTGCTTTACGAACCCTACTTCAAGTAGGCTACTTGGGTGACCCAAAACTGTGCCTTGAAATTCCCAAACTCCTAAGGTAGTATGACTTTAATTTTTATGAAAGTTGGTCACAAAATTTTAGCGGTAGCCAGGCTACCGTAATCTTAATTTATTATGTAAACCCAATCGTTCTTTATAACATAAAAAATGTTTATTTTTCCGGGAAGGGAACGAAAATTCAGAGATGCCAAGGAGAAGGGAAGGGAAGAACACTGAGGAGCCAGGTAAGGGTTTTTCTGAATAAGGTTCGATCAGTGATTTTATGGTGAGTTGATTGAAATTCCATTTTCGCCTAATAAAATAATTTTGGAACCTGGGGAACGTTCCCTTTTCCTAGCCCGGGTCAGACTCTGACCACTTTGCAGATCTAAATTCATTTGTTCCCCACTCGGGTACGGGTACGCAGTCTAAAATTTTCAAGCAACGCAAACTGCTGCCAATTTGCATCTATGTATTGTTTAAACAATAGCCACGTTTTCTGATTTCAAAACCACTCAAATTCATTTTCGATGTGATAAGATAATAATCTGGATTAAATCTAATAAACTCCCCTCAAATTCGTCTGGTTTTACAGGTTAATTAGAATAAACTTGTCATTTTTACAAGCCTTCACTATGAATTGACCGTGAAGTTCTGAAACATAACAAAAACGCGTATTGGCAAAGATTTGCTCAATGATTAACACTTCCGTAGTTTAAGGTGGTACTGTTAACGATAATATTGTGCTGAAATTGGGTAACTAGACTGAATTAGCTGACAAATAACCATGAACTGAGTCTCATTCTCTAGGGCCTCAAGTTCGCCGATGTTGATCGCTGAATGTCTCTAAAATAAAAAATTAGGAACACTTGGGGTATAAAGAGCAAAAGTAGGTTTACCTCTAGCGCTCGTGAGTACACTATTCCATTTTATTTTGAAGAGTTTCACGCCGTTAGATACCCCGTCAGGGTCGAAAATGGGTTCGAAGTTGAGCCATTTGCGCCTCTGAGAGTTAAAGTGCGTGAAAGTGTCACCAGGATTCTGCTGATATTAAAATTTTAAAAATGATGATCATAAAAATGCTTACTGCTGATTAATAAATCAATAAAAGTGACTATTTTTTTATTTGATCTTTTATATTTATTTAATTAGAAACTGTGAAAAAATTTGAGAAAATTAACATTCCCAAACAAACTGAATTTGATTAATAAGTTTTGCCGATGTTCCATTAATCCATGCAAGTGTGCATCCGTTAAGACTTTGATCTTCACTGATATGACCTTGATTTTCTTGAAAACCTGAAACTCCACAAATTTCAGAACTTTCTCCATTTCGCCAAAAGAACTGCAATGTCGTCAAACCACTTCCATTTGACGCAGCTTCAAGTCTAACTTTTTGAACACCACCTTTTGCTACGTACGATCGTTTCTCGTGAATATCATCTCTATAATTAACATCACTGTGTGGCGCATATTTTTTTTTAATTTGGGACCAAACTTGGCTTTTGCTTGTTTTTTTTGACCGGTTTTATTATACCATAGAAGTTTAAAACATTTTATATGGATTACAGACCGTCAGAGGACAGATACCGAATATTTGAAAATGTGGAATTTGGGCATTTGATTGCTTGATCCCTTCCAGTTATGGGGAGTTAACTAACTCCAAAATGGAGAGTTAACTCCTTTAACTGGCGATATTTTTTACTACTTACCCATGAATATCTCCAAGGTAGTTTCCGTACTGAACTTGAATTGCATAAATTCGCTGATCACACCACATCTGAAATTTTTGGTTTTTATTTTATTTGAAAATCCAGAAACTCACATTGATATTGGTAATGGTCCCTCCTCTAATATAACTGCCTTCATCGGACCAAAAAGTTCCTCCATCAGAAGCACCAAAAATTGGCCCAAATCTAAAATGTTAATTCGAATCATATAATTTTTATGCAACCCAAATCTTAGAGACCGTTATTTCCGAACAAAAAGCCTTATAAGCCAATCAGCGGCATTCTCAAGCCAAATTGAAAGTCAAGTGAAATCGAAAACTCTCCTACAAAAACGGTCTCCCAGATGAGTATCGTAAATGAAAGCCTTACGCATAATAAGGCTTTGCACCCGAAACTCGGTTGAATTCTTGAGTTAAATTTTCTTTGAGAAAATTAACGCTCCCTGATCCGAGGTCAACATGTTGATATAATCTATATCCACTGCATATAACTCCACTTGATATAAGGCAAGACAATTTCATTTTTTTATTAATGATTTTCTGGAATGTCTTATTTTTCAATAGTAAACTCATTAGGGTGGCCATTGGCCAAGAATTTTTCAAAAAATACAGAGAAAGTTCTGCGAATTTGAAAAAAAACTTTCTGATACAATAGTAGTTATTGGTTCGTCGTTTTCCATTCGTTAGCCTTAACATGGCGCTATTATGATTAATGCTATTACATAGATACGTAGATGGTCCAACCTACACAAGAATAAATGAGCGCTGGGCGACATTCCCAAGATTAGTATAGTACCTACAGTAAATCAAACAGAGAATTGTCATTTTAAAGGTGTACAAAAATAGTTTGCGCAAGCGTTATGAAAAAATCTTTAAAATTATATCCATCATGATGCCTTTAGAGGGGTGGAGGGGGCGATATTTTTGACATATTTTGACTTTGAGGCGAGATTGTGATAAAACGAAACACAGTAAAGGTAAAATAGTTAAGAAAAAATGAAAAATTGTGCAAATTAAGGTTCCAAACGGCTATAAAATGTCGCCCCCTTAACGCCCATATTATCGCTGACATAAAATATAGAACTTTTTTTTGACCACTTTTAGTACTTTAAAGAGTTCAAGTACGCAACAATTAAAAAACAGCAGAACGCAGAGCCGACTTTTAGTAACTCGGAAATATCCTTGGCCACCCTAACAGCCATATTTAGAATTCTCATCAAAAGTTAGATTCTTTTTATAAAACTAAATTCTAGCTTTTTCTCATTACAAAAATGTTGGCCATGTTTATTGTATATCTAGGCTGAGTATGCAATTTCTTGCTTTCGGAAAACCTTACATCCTATTTTTGCACATTATCAAAATTAAAACGACAATTTGAAATAAGGAATTCTAATAGTCAAAAATGGGGATGCGGAGAACTCTACTCGCATTTTACTTTTGGCTCGAAAATTAATTTGAGGGCGTTTGTGAGCGAGAGCAAACACTTTTTATTGCGGGGTTTTAAATAATTACTCCGAGACAGATGATTTGCGATAATCACTCGGAATTGGAATTTGAGCGTAGATTAGTCTGGTAAATTTGTTGTAAACTTCGGAATACTGGTCGACATAAAAAATACAGCTGAGATGAGGCCTTCCCAATATTAAAATGTAGGTGGGGTAATGATAGTCAATAATAGTCCAAATATGAGTCAGCAAATATGAGTCTGATTGAAAATGAAACGAGCCAATGGGGCGCTGAGGTGCCCATGACTAAGCATATTTTTCATGGAAGAACTTTAATTGATGAATTACGCGACGCGCGAATATAAAAAAATATTACTTTAAAATTGCCAATTTGACAC
>SCLH01000067.1:481041-559747 GCA_004367855.1 Oikopleura vanhoeffeni | reverse complement strand
TAATAATAATATAATTATAATATAATAATAATATTCAGCGAATCAAAAGGACGAAATGCTGCTATTTGTGACTGCAAAGCTGAAATTGATAAGAAAAACAATAAGGACAAGAAGAAAAGTAAAAAAGATGAAAAATCCATTTCACGAAAAGTTTAGTATAAAAGACTTCTTAAATTGAGATAACTAGATTATTAAGTTTAGGACAAAAAACGAAAAAATAAAGCCCAAATGTCAGTGATTAGTTATATTTCTCGATATATTCCGGTGTCAAGAAATGAATGCAAATGGGAGTTAGAAAGCAATGATTTTTATTCTCATGGAGCCAGGAAATCCGGTTTTAAAGGAAACTATATGACAAAATGTCAAAAAACAAACTGTAGTCCAAATGATTTGTTTGAAATTGCACATGGATATTTAAGGTAAACATGGTGTTCAGCGGATATACTTTTTCCAACAAAAGTGCCCCTAAGCAGTAAAAAAGGGCCCGCAGTGTAAACTCCACACCGCTAATATTTCTGGTTTTTAAAACTACTCATCAAATTAAGTTTTAGATAGCTCAAAATTACCACACACATTCAGAGTGAAATTGCAAATAAAACATAAGTCCTAATCAGACCAAACAAGGGGTTTAAGGGGGTGGTCGTCGCATTTGAAGGGGTTTCCGATAGCCAATTGTCGCACAAGTAGAAATCGTTGGACCAACTTTTACCTCTCCTTGATATATTTAAACAAAAATCTTGCATCCTAAAATACAATCCAAATTAACGGATGGCTCGTCCAATCAGAAACGTGCTTACAAAACTGACGAAATTCTTTTTTCAAAATGTATCTCCTCCCTGAGTTTTCAAGGGTCAACAATGATTCACGTTTTAAATTAACCGGACAGAACGTGAGCAGACCGCCTTGTTGAGGTTTTGGCAACATTTTTTTGATTTGGCTTCAGAATCACCAAAAAACAGTATTTTGACCTTATGTAAACTAGAGCAAAATACAGTTTTTTAGTGATTCTGAAGCCAAATCAAAGAATTTTACCAAAAACTCAACAAGGCGGTCAGCTCACGTTCTGTCCGGTTAATTAAAAACATGAATCATTGTTTAACCTTGAAAACTCAGGGAGGAGATACATTTTGAAAAAAATAATTTCGTCACTATTGTAAGCACGTTTCTGATTGGACGAGCCATCCGTCACTTTCGATTGTTTTTAGCATGCAAGATTTTTGTTTGAATATATCAAAAAGAGGTAAAAATTGGTCCGACGATTTGTACTTTTGCGACAATTGGCTATTAAAAACCGCAAAAATGCGACGACCACCCCCTTAAACCAGGGTTGTAAAAGGGATAGGGATGGTTGTTATTGGGATTTTAGTTTTTAATGTTGGAAACGGCAAATATATCGTGGCCTATATTTTTCCTTAACTTATTACGATTTATTCACAAAATTCAGGTGATTTAGAACGGAATTTCCGTCACGAAAACAACTAAAAAATAGGTCCCAGCGCGCTGTTTGACCTTAAAAGTGCAAAAAAAGTTTTTTGAACTACCACAACCTTTTTAAAAAATAATTTTAGTTGCGATTCGATCATTGAAAACGGTGAAGAAGTTGTTCTTCAAGGAAGAGATTGCAAGTATGTATGTAACAAGGGATTCAAAATTGAAGAAGGTTCGTTCGATCCAGATTTTTATCACCCTAAATTTGGAACGACTTGTTACAACGGCGAATTTTATTTCTTCAAAGGAGACTGGGATATTGAATACTTACCAAACTGCATTGCGAAATAAAGTTTAAATTATACGGAAGTTTTGAATATAAAATGCGAGTGATATGCAAGATTATTGAAGTAAACTTTAAACGGGTACTGGTCGCTGGTTTTCTGAGGAATTTGGGCATTGAAAATGTTCCAAATTGATTTGGGGTGTTAACAAAATTTTCGCTTCTCTTCAATTTTTTTTAAGTATTTCTTCAAAATGAAATTTATAAATAACGTTTGCTTTAATTTAACCACTAAATCTTCAAAATATCACTTCGACGTAAGCCAACTTTCTTATCAGTGTTTTCGTGGCTTTTATTTGAGCCTAAAAAATCAAAGCACTTTTGTTTTGAAATTTTTCTCATGAGACCATAAAAATATTATATTTTAGTTTTAGAATTCAAATCGACGGAAAATTTTCCACAGAAGTTCAAATGTGTTCTGTGCTAGCTTTTGCAAAAATTTGGATAGATTCCGAAAAATAACCTAGGAGGAGATAGATTTTCCGACGACAAATGTTAAAAAAAACGGTGGTTTATTGCATATTTTAGAAAAATAGAGCACAAAATAAAAAAAAAATATACAAAAGTTTGGCCTACTAATTATACAAGTTATGTTAAATTCCAAATTTATTTCAAAAAAAAACTTAGGAGGAGATAGATTAAACGTTTTGGTTAAGGCTCGTGCTACAAAAAAGCTAATCTTATAACTTTTCTGAAAGCCCTATGTCACATAGGCCATGTGGCTTAGTTTTTATCGAGAAAAATCAATTCGAGCGACCAGAACCTCCTTAAAAGGTTAAATAGTAAAAAAGAAATTGTTAGTAAACTTAAAAAATCGGTCGACATTTCGAAAATAGTGACTCAGTTCTGATTTATGATCCGTTATCTTCCTGAACGCTGAATTCAAATACATTTATGTTTTGTTTCATATCAGAAAATATAGAGTTGATAATTTATCCAAACTGCGAGAATCAATCCTGGACAAATAGTTAAAACCATAGTGTTTAAATATTGTGTACATACAAACATAGAGATCAGCTGATCACTTATTTGACCTTGAAAATGTGAGTTGTGTAAAGAATATTCATAAATAATCCTGCTTGGAAAGTATGGGATTAAGCTTTTTGGAAAAACCAAATTGCAATAATCTGATTGTGTTGGGTTACCATTAAAAAATGTTTTGAGAAGTCCGGAGTGAACCCAGGTAAATGGTGTATCATCGAGTCGCGCTAACCACTACGCCACAACTGCTCATATAACTGCTGGAATATGTTGAGTATGACGCGAAACTTTTCGCCTCCAATATTCTCCTTTTAATTCTAATAAGGGTTCATTGTGACACACCATTATTTTAAGAGTTTGATATCCTTTATTACAGTTTGCTTAGAATGCGTAGCCACACTTCTTTCAACGTGTGATTATAAACTGGTAGCTACGCATTGTCGAAGCAAGGTATATGGGATATTTTACATAGGCTATAGATTGTAAAGTTTTGTGGTGAATAACTGGGGTACACAGGCCTTACAAATCGAGGCGATTTTACATCCAGTTAAGCTTCGTTGAGTCCTTCTTGAGGTGAAACGTTACTCAATGCTCAGTGTACGGACTGGTTACCGATTTGCTCAATTTGGAGGTGGCGATCTTTTTATACACCTTGGTGTTTAGAGCTTCCTACTATCTCACAGTTTTAACCCCTGGCTTAGCCATTCAGATTAACTGCTCCAGAGCCCATAAACATTTTTTTTTCTTGTTTAATAATTTATTTGTGTTTTTGTTGGACAGGTTATTCACCCGTGTAGTTTTGACACTGGGTGGATTACAGATAGGTTTTAATGAATTTGAACTTTAGATAGAAGAAACAAAAGAAAATATTTATGCATAAGAAAGTACAAAAANGCGTGTCGATTCTAAGAAAACGGTGTAGTTTAGAGTAGAAGAGCTGTATATGTCTAGTGCAAGAAACCTGATTCTTCTCATTAATTAATTAATAATTATTAAGAGAATCAAAAATTTAATCCACGAAAGCTTTTGTTTTTAAGTTCCAGGAAATGTTATGAGGAAATTGTTATGAGGAATATCGTTGGGTTACCATAGAAAAATGTTTTGAGAAGTCCGGGAGTCGAACCGAGGTAAACGGAATGATCATCGAGTCGCGCTAACCACTACGCCAACTGCTTATATAACTAACTAGGATATGTTGATTATAACGCGAAACCTTTCGTCCCAACAATTGCTAAATTTCGACAAGCTTTTCTATTAAAAAATTGTCATATTTGTGCCTACTCTCAAAACGATTTGAAATTGAAGGAATCACAAACGCTAGTTGTTTTTTTTACGGCCAATCAATTTTTTAATGAAAAGAATAAGATTTGACCTAGCTCAAAAAAGTAAACGACAGCCAATGATCATTTTGTTATCTATTGAGTCGTTTAAATGCTAGAAAGTGCAATTTGCATGCAAGTATTTTTATAAAATAAACATTTTATACATTTTTGACGTTATCTCGGACATAATATAATTTATTTGGCATGATATAGCAGTTTTTTTGTAAATTTTCTTGATATATTTCTTCATATTCTTGATAATAAAAATAATTAGCATTTTGTATCTGTTACAGAAAATTCACGTCTTCTCGATCCACTCCTCGTACTTATGGATGACGTGCCACTTATTTTAAATCCAGAATCACCATCACTATCATTATCCTTCAAATTGATTTTGAAAACGTTATTTTCTTTAATTGCTTCAATTTCTATATCAGTGAAAGCTTCATTAGATTTTCCGGACATTTCACTTACATCCGCGGTCAAGAACAAAATTGATTCTGAAAACCAAATATTAAAATTGATTTATCGTCTGAAATATAAGCTAAAATAAAAATTTTGCAATTTATTTAAAATTGTGCTCAAGAGCAACCCTAGTGACAATTAAAACAAATGAGTCAATAGCTATATGGATCAACGGACCTCAGAGTACAAATCCTAACTATTTGAAAAATGCGAAATCTAAGCATTTGATTGGTTGATCCTTTCCTAATCTGACCAATAAAATCGGCCTATTACGCAATGAACGGTTTTGATTGGGTGCTAATATCTTGCGTTGTTTGTATCATTCAAATAGTTAGGATTTGTACTCTGAGGTCCGTTGATCCATATAGGCACGAGTTTTAATATATAACCTTTTTTCATTCATATCTGAATATATCTGAATTTCTCATATTCTCTTAGAGAATTCCTGTACATAAACCCAGACTGCCGATTCCCTTCAAAAATGTGGAACTAATTTTAGTACTAAAATTTATTTTTAGAATAAAATGGGTGAATACCATTCAGCTAAAATTATTCGATATTACCTGGTAAATTGTGACAAATAGTACATATACTGTAGTGTATACATTATCAATACATAATAAAAATCGATTTATTATTAATAATAATAAATCCATTAAAATTTCGAAAAAAATCTTAATTCAAAAAATTCAAAATAAATGAAATTCGCAAACCTGGATCAAGAAACTTCCACGAGGCAATGATAAAGCAGACTGCCATTACAAGAAATGTACATGGGAAAATATAACACATTTGGTAACTGTTTGTCAAAGGATAAATTTGACCTGCAAGTAAATTTGACAAAATAATCACCAGCTTCTCCAATCCAACACGTGCCCCTTGTATCACGGACTTTTACAAGTATAATTATTATGCTTTTCTGCAAAATTACAGGTTGGGTATAATTAACCGTATAATTAACAGGTCGGCATATTCGAAATGTTTTTGTATCGGATAGGCTTTCTCGACCCTGTCAAAGCAACCCAACTCGATCCAATTGTGGGGGTCCCTGATTATTTACGGGGATTCATAATTATATACATGTTATTATATCCCTTTAACACCTTTTTGATGATTTGAGAGATGTAGGTTGGGGGAGCCAATCCTAACACTCCTGAGACCCCTTCTAGCCACTCATGAGGCCGCTTTCTCTTCTTTTCAGCCTACATCTCTCACATCATCAAAAAGGTGTTAAAGGGATATATGTTTTTATTTAATTAAACTACAAGTAAAATACTATTATAAATTTCACATGATTTTTATCGAATTATCGGATTTTGTCAGAGTAACATAATTTATTTTTGTCAAATTAAGCAGCTAGGATTTTTGTATTTGGCCACAAATTTGCGAAAAATGCGGAAAATTGCTGTAGTATGCTAAGTAGAGAAATAATAGCGCGGAAAAAATTAATTCCTCATTTGGTCCACATAAGACTATTTGTCATATTTTGGGAAAAATTGTTTATATGTTTGATTAAAAAATCGGAAATTATTCGATTCGGACCAATTTTCAGTTTGAGTTTCATTCATGTCTGTGATTATGTTGCTATATCGATCATGATGCCCGAGTTACTTAAATATCATTCTTTAACAGTGCAAATAAGAATTTAAGTTACTCGGGCATCTATGGATCGATATCCTCAATGGACCTGAGAAGAACAAAATCATCTAGTTACCGAGTGTGTATGAAGCAATAGTCCAATCACAGCGCCCCAAAATCGTGACTGCACTTTCATATCGCGCTCGAGTACTACACCCTCGCTCCCCTTGTTCTTCGTTCAGTTAAAACATAGGTTACATACGCATAGTACCTAGATGATTTTGTTCTTGTCAGGTCCATTGAGGATATAGAACCCTCTTACCTTTGAAGAATCACGATTATGGGAAAAAGGTTATATTTTGGATTGGCTACGTTTTTCATGACGTTTTAGTTTATAATGGGAAATTTCTGAATAAAACTTGAATGTTTTCCTAAATTAACTGAAAAATTATACTATTCCTGATTATCGTCTGACGATGATTTCGCCAAAATAGAAGAAGCCGAAGCCATCACATAACTCAAGACAAACGAGAATAGGATCAGTCCAATGACTCCGAGTGGCTCGAACCAACTGACGCGAAATGAAACAATACCCATCAGGCCTAAAAATGGACTCATAACGTCAAATTCACGAGAATTTAAATCTTTCAATTTGGCTGGAATAATTTTTTCACGACAAAATGTTGAAATTATGAAACAACTGGTTTAGGTGCCCGAGGTCAAAAAAATCGAAAACTGTTAAATACGTTTAATCTGAAAAGCACTTCAATTTTCTTGTAATTTTCAAATTTTTTTCAGTCTTTGCCCGATTTTTATTTTCAAATATAAAATAATCAGGATCGTTCATTATACTAAGTTTTCAATTTATTATCAAGGTTGGACGAGCGGTAAACTTTGGCGCTAAAGAGCCAAAACTCCGAAAATTTGCTTCAGCCACCTAGTAATCGCAATTAAAAACACTTTGGCCAATTTTCACTTCGTGAAACCCAAACTTGGTTGAAAATTTTTCGATCCACTTGATTCAAAGAGCAAACATGAAGTTTTCATTCTGACAATTATGAAGACCACAAAAATTAATTTTCGAAGGACTAATGAGAAAAATTTGTTAATATTTTTTTGAGGAAAACTGAAGATTTGAAATTCATCGATTTCCGCCAAAAATTTGTTGGCTCAACATGAAATTTTTTTTTAAACGAGTCTCAATTCCTCTAAAAAACTATTGTTTATGAAAGTGTTGTTTTCATTATGTGTACAAAATTATCCTGCAAACTTACCTAGAAGTAAAAATGATACGCCTAATTCAACGCATAATCCAAATATAAGAATAGTTCGTTCTTTAAAATATTTCAAAACAAAAACCAAGGTAACATAACCGACAGTACTGCATCCACCAGAAATTGCATAAACATAACCATTTTCGACGGTTCCATATCCCAAGTAGTATTTCGTCACTAACAAAATGTCAATTTAAGATATTTTTTTAACGTGATCAAACAAGGCGATCGAGATATCATATTTCAAATCTGAGACCAGATATAAATAGCCAGGGTTTCACTTAAGGGGGCTGTGGGTGTGGAATGTTGGAATTGCTGGGGAAATATCCCTCTCCTCCAGCTGGACTGGAAGGGTCGATAACGGGCAGCTAAGAATAAATGAGAAAAAAAAATACTGGAGACTAAAACCTTTTCTATGAACTGCTTGTAAATTTTTGGATTCTGGTGAAGGGTGGCTCACCAGTGCCGTACTGAAAAACCGGTGAAAATATGTTCTCAATTCACAAAAGTTGTTGATTCTCGGTCAATTTTGCTTTAAATTGATTAAAACAAATTAAAACAAAGTTTTTTCGACTAGTTTCGCTATTTATTTAGCATAATCATGAATGATGAATTTGAACAGAACAAAAATAAGGCGAAAAAGATTCAGCGAAAATAATTCTTAAATTGGTGAAATTAGGTTTTTTGAGCGCTAACTCGAAAGTGCGCGAAATAAATAAAGTGGGCTGGAAATTTTTAAAAAACTGCCCACATCAGAATAAGGTAAAGTAGCGGTGACTATTTTGCTCGTTAAGATCCGGTCTGAGGATTCTTATGAAAAATGCCTCGGTTTTCCGGCGTTCAAAATAGTTTTTAAAACCTCTCTGCAATACGCTGAAGTGTCCAAAGTAAAACTTATCTCTTATTTTCTGCCTGGCCCTAACGCCTTGTTCAAGCAAAAAATTTTCTCTCTCGAAATTACGGAGGCGTTCCAAATAATTTGGACAACTATGTATATGATAGTATATACCCTTAGCAGTCGAGAAATTTCTGTGCTCTTTGGCTCTAGTTCTGATTTTTCTACCAGTCATGCCTACGTAATTACTCAAACAAAGGCATTTAAAACAAAGATGTTTCGTGATAGTACGACGTTTGCAAATAGTTGGTAATTTGACCGATTAAAAAAATCTCCATCGGTTTTTAGGCGGTAAAAATAAAATTCAGAAAATCTGTTTATTCTCGGTCAATTTTCCTTCAAATTGAATAAAACGTACTATTTATGAAACGTATGACGTCTGCAAAAATTATCGTAAGTTAACTCGTAGACTCGACTAAAATGAAAATGTTCTAGACTTTAAGTTAAATAATAAAGAAAAAACGGAAAATGGTCACTACTTGCCGGAAATCGAGTCTACGAGTTAAAAAGAGAATTCTCTGTTGGTTTTTAGCGTGAAAAAACGGATTCATTCTATATAATTTCTATGCACATGGTAAAGTCCCGAGCATGAACTAGAGTAGCCATCGCTCACGCTAACCAGTCTCGAGGCGTGGGCGTTCGTTCGTCTCTCCACAACCTCGCTGAACCAATCACAATATTAATTCATTTTTTTGAGAATTTATTATTGTTAACGGGATTCTAGAAAATGTTGAAAATATTTTCTTTCACTCAGGTATTCTTTACACCCACAACCCCCTTAAGAAGTTTTATTTTATATTTCTATAAACGTGTGGGTTTCAGAATAAATAGGGACGACTGAACCTCTATTTTCTCTTGCATTTATCGAGTTCACAGAAGTCAAATTTCAAAATCTGATGTCTTACAGGGGGCAATATCGCCGGCCCAATATTGCCGAATGTGCTGAATTTAACCTACACAATATCACGATTTTAAGCTAAAATAATTCCTGTTCCCATATCGCCGAATTTGCCAAAATCGCCGAATTTTTTTGAGAGTTATACAGCGGGGTGCGGCGTATAGTTAGAAAGTTCGTCGCCTCAAATCCCCGGACTATACGGCGTAATTCCGGACTTACGCGTAACTTATCTAACTATAGATCGCGTACTTCTGCTATTGAAAATGTGCTCTGATTGGTCAATTCTGTTATCAATATCTAGAGGATAAAAAAAACGTAATAAATAATTGATGCAAAATAAAAGAATTTCTGGGTATTTAGGGTAATTTACATAATCGAGACTAGAATTTTTAGTGTATTTATATAAATTTGATTTATCAAAAAAATGAAATAATAAATTAAAAAAACATTGAATTCGAAAAAAGTATCCAAAGAAAAAAAATAAGACCACTGCTGACTTGTTCACTATTTAAACAGATCTAGAGATTTACAGTAATTGAGTTAAGGTGGTGTCAGAGTGAGAATTTTTGGGTGATTTTAAATTATTTTCGTTACAATCTTCTTAGATGTAACATGATATGTATTGACTTAAAAACATGTTTTTAAACTTGTTTGAAATCCGACACTTCTTGGTCAATCTGAACATGTTTTTTAAAAAAAAAAATTTTTCATTGTCGCCCAGACAGGAGAATCTTTACTCTGAAAAATCTGGTGAAAAACGCCTATCTTTTGCCTAGGAACGATTGAAAAAAAGCCCTATCTTTTTCCTATAACTATACGCCGCACGCCAGGAACGAATAAATTTATTTTTCAAAAGCGTGTTTTTGCGGAGGCTTACGTAGGTTTTATCTCGGTTCCAACTATACGCTATAACTATACGCCGCACCCCGTGTATCTCAAATTACTTTGTGTGCGTCATGAATGACGTCACTACAGGCTTGAATTTCCCAAATCTACTCAATCAATTTTCATTTGATTGGTTTGATGGAGTATTAAATTTACGAGATTTGTGATTCTCGTTATTCAGAACTATCCTTATTAAATTGAAAATTGCAGATTTAAATTTTTTGACGAAAAAAATTTATTTTTGTTTCCATATCGCCGAAAGTGCCCAATATCGCCGAATGTGCCAATATCGCCGATTATTTTTGCCAAAAAACTTTCGGCGATATTGCCCCTTCCTTAATCCTTTTCCCCAACGGAACTCCATTCCAAAAACGTTTACAATCTCTATAGCGCGTGTTCGAATCCCAACAATGTTGTCTGAGTGATTGTCTTGAGAATGATTATAGGCAAGGGTCTGATAATGGAACCGCTAAATTTTATCGGTATGTGATCACTCAAGCAATCACTTAGACAATCACGTAGACAACACAGTGGGATTCGAACACGCGCTATAGAATAGTAACGTTTTTTGGGATGGAGTTCCGTTGGGAAAAGGGTATATGATAAATTCTATCCTTGATATTGATAATTAACAAATAAATAATTGATACTAAAACCCGTTTCTACGTAATAAGCACTTAAAGTTTTGGCTAAAATAGGCTTTGGGGTGTGAGGCGAACTACTTGTTTCTGGGTGTGAGGAAGTTAAAGCGATGGCGCAAATTGCGCAATATCGAAGTTTGGGATCTCTAGGTCTCTACTTTTGCGTTCGCGTTTGACCTATAAAGGCACTTGATATTAGTACTCTCACCAATAAGAGCTTCGAAAATAAGTTCAAACGCGAAGAGGAGGCCTAGGAATCCCATTTTTAGATATTCTACAGTGTAGTAACTACACTATTATAATCCAAATTTCTTTGGTTATAAGAATTCAATGACAATTTTTTAAGGAAAAATGATCGAACTTATTTTAACCTGGCAAATTTACATTTGTTGACGTCAGAAGCTAATTTGAAAAGCTAGAGTTACTTTATTTACAAGTCATTGTTCAGAATTCAAAAGCCGGAAATGACAAACGTTCAATATTTTTAAATAACAAAAAAAACTACGAACTAACAGAAGACTCGGAGCAACTTTTGAAATAGCGTTGTCATCATGTTTTCTTTGACAAGAAATTTTGAAATTTCGGAAAATGTTGTCGAAAAATCTACTAAATCAGATAAGCTTGGCTTTTTATCAACAGAAGTTAACAAAAAAGATAAAAATTTTTCAAATAATGAGTATTTCCTATTTTGCCTACATCAACAAAACTACAAAAAACAATCAAGGTTTGAATAATAGCGCTATAATACTTAGGTCTTTGAGAAATGCCGATAAAACTCGACCTGGATTACCGTATTCAGTGGCAGTCCATTCTGATTGAAATGTTTGGAAAACTTATCTTTTGATTTTGTACCATTAACTTATGCCCAAAAGGTGGGAGGTTTTAACTGGTCAACTAATATATTCAGAAAAATGAACTCAGTTTTCACTAACCTTGTGTTAAAATAGCTTCATTTGTAGATTGAATACTGTATAATGCCATTGTGCAGAAACAACCTACAATACATGCTTCACTCAACAATCCCGTGTTTTTTATCTGAATCATATTTTTCCCACTTCTCACTTCGACTCCTTTTTTCGCTACTGGTCCAGAATAAGGTTCGATATATTTTGCAAAAATTGCCAAAAAAATTGCTAACAGTACGGCAATTACCATCATAAAATATCCTGTTGAGTTAAATTGGTTTATAGCAAAAAGACATGTACCATTTTCATCTTCTTTCGAAATACATCTTGACGGACTTGAAGCTGAAAAAGGGTCAAAAAGTATTAAAGTATTTTTTCATTTTTTTAGGACCTAATAACTTTATAAAGCTTTATATATCCTATATTGAACGGAACTCCATCTTAAAAACGTTTTCAACGTGAGCCCAGGGGATCGAATCCCAGTATGCTCTTCTCTTTTTTGATAGTGTAAGGAATATTAATAGAGGAGAGATGTGTTGTTCTCTGTTGTGTTGCAAAAACCCGCGCGTGGGCCACGCTCACCAGCGATTGGACAGTTGGAGTATGTATCGTGTTTATTTACTACTTATGGAGCGCTCGCGAGTCAGACAATTGCTTCAGGTCAACAAACCGAATTTATTAAGATAAAATATGACCTTGATTACAGGGCTTAAGACCTATTAAGGGAAGGGAATATTATTCAGGTTTATTAAATTAGGTGAAGTGACAATAAAATTAGGGCGTCCAAGGTTTATCTTAAATTATATATCCCCCTATCACACTTTTGTTGATATCTCGGCCCTGATAAGGAAAAGTAGTGTGTTTCTAAGTAGTAGGGCCGGGATATTAACAAAAGTGTGAATGAAGGATATGCAGCATATCATATGCTATGTTACATAGCAGTGTAAAGCGTTAATAATATCCCTTTTTCACACTATCCAGAATATCCCGGCCCTGTATAGTGAACGGAGTGTGTTCTTAGTAGTAGGGCCGGGATATTCCGAATAGTGTGAAAGGGGGATATCCTTTNATCACTTTTTGGTTAGAATGCGTAGCCACTACTCCTTTTAACGTATGATTTTAACGTTGTGGCTACGCATTCTAACCAAAAAGTGATAAAGGGATATGTGACTTAATCAACCTAATTCAGTTAACATTTTTAAATAAAGCAATGAAAATTTCGAAAACTTTTGAAAGTTTTAAGCGTGAGATTTTCATTGTGTTAGGGATGACAAAGCCAACGAAGTGTTTGAAATGTTTTGCGCCAGGATTCCATCACCGCGGTGCACGGAATTCAATGAATTTCGTTATTTAAAAGTCATCAAAAAAATTGAAACGACAAAACTTAAGCTTAGCAAACGAAATATTTTAAAAATAATTAAATAAAGAAATTAAATTTGGTCGTTGCCGCTGCGTAACAATTGTTCAAATTTAATAAAAACCTTTTTCAATTTTGTTTCGAAAATGACTTTGATGACTTTTTACGTGACCCTGTTTGGTGGTTGACTCCTGACTGTGACCGTCCATCTTGACTCTATGTGAGTACCACACTAGGGCGCGACAGGTGTGGTGAGGCTAGCGCTGCATATAAAAAAAGCATCTTGCCTAAACGGTAAGATTTAAAATTGCAATTCACAAAAATTAATATAAAAAGATCAAATTTAAAAACATCAGTTGAAGATTTGCATATTGAGTTCAAAATTTTGGATATTTGATTATGCTACTCGTTCACGAATAGACTCATTAAAGCTGGTTATTTATATGATTTTTTGTTTAATTAGTTTTAGAAATTTGGACCCTTAGCCAAAAATAACAAGACAAATAATGGCCCAGCAATAATTCCAAGTTGTTTCAAGGCGTATAACATAGTGATTTTTTTTGATTTTTCAGCAGGAGAAGCTGATTTTGCCACCATTCCCAGTATAGCGCCTTCAAGTCCCACTGCCAAGCCAGAAATAAAACGAGCCATCAAAATGACATATTTCGACTGAATCGTAAATAACAAACTTCCCGCAAATAAAATAACCATGCCAATCATGGAAAATAATTTAGCAAATTTGTATCGGTCAAAAAGACGACCCCAGATTGATGAAGAGATTAATGCACCAGCAGAATAAGCAGCGATTGCATAACTAAAAAATGCGCCACTAGCTCCAACAGACTAAAATCAAATTAGAAGAAATCCTTCAAAGTCTTATTTTTGTAGTAAAATAGTAAATTGGCTATGCTTTTTTCAACCAAAGTGCCTCTCCAAAGTAATTAGGGACACTGTCCTCATCCTTACAGTTCGGTTTTTGATAACGACTCATCTGATTGAGGTATACGATAGCTCACTAAGAACGAACATATTAATAAATGTTCTGAAAAAGCAAAATTGGTCCGAATCCGACAATTTCGTTTAGTTTTTTTCAAAAAACAATTGATCTTTATCACCAGTTTTTAAAAAATCTGAAAAATAGTCCGATCAGGACCAATTATTCTAGAGAAATTATTTTCTAAATATGAGTGATCATTTTGAGCTATTTAAAAAGAATATGATCATTCGTTTTCAAAAGCCGAAATTTTCACAATGTGGAGTCCAAACTGTGGATACCTATTAACTTTTGAGAAGGACTTTGGTTGAGAAAAGGCTATACTGTTAATTGGCGTTCTTTCGTTTTTTGATGTCGTTTTTGACACTAATTTTATAATGTGAAAAGACGTAAAAAATGGGAAAATTGCCTTTGTGTAATGTAGTTATTCGATTGATTAAAAAGAAAATGACTTAGAATATTTTCCTTGATCATCTGATTGATTTTTTTTTTCATGACACGGAAGCGCAATACCAAAATATTTATAGAATTTTTAGAAATGTTAAATAATGAGACGTTTTATGAAGTATAGGCTATACAGTATAGCAGATTTGGCATCTAACCCATTTTCTAAAAATATAAGCTTACCAAGAAATAATCATAAAGTCCTTTGAATATGGATGATTAAAGTGAAAATGAATATTATATTTGAATCCTTGCGTCAAATCGCTTTAAAAGCGTTTAATCTGTTTATAAAAAAAAATTCATTCTGATTTGAAAATTATCTGAATTTTTTGAAACAATAATTTATTAAATCACCCTTCCCTGATAAATGTATTGCATAATCTAGCCCAATCGCAAAAAATGTGAATGCAAAAGTGACATAATTCCCTGTTTCTTGTATTTTTTCCCAATTACAAGGCATTTTCTCTGATTTCGTAAATTTATATTAATTCCAATGTTCCATTATTATTTTTTCAAATCTTGAATTGTTTTATTCTGGCTATGTGGTCACAATTGAAATTATACGTTACTATTTACAAACGGGGAGTTCTATTGTAACCGATTGTTAAATTATGATTCTCGATATTACATCAGCAAACTGATTCGAAATGATCGTGATGCAGCATCACTGATGCTAATAGCATCATCCTACTGAGGACTTAAATCAAGTGTCCCCGGAAAAATAGGTCCGGAGTCCAGACTCTGGATGATTCACAGAGTTACAGCTCGCTAATTAGTTATTTTTGAATATCATTCTATAATCTTGAAAGCCTGAGAACTCTGTAGATAATTGTTAAAATATAACAGCAAAATTGTAAACAGTTAATTAAGTGCTTTAGAGGGGCCATAAGCCCGACAGATTGGTAATTTGTTTAGCGCAGCGCTAATAGCGCTTTCCTTTTACTACCTTTTTGGTACTAAGTCAGAGAAAGTAAAGGCAATTAATTGTGAATAAAAGTATGTTTTCTTTCTTTTTACTCGGTTGTTATATTTTTGGTCGCATTCATGATTGGTGGAGGTTAGTTTCTGCAAAAATTAAGAATGGAAGCTAAAATGTGATATCTTGTTAAAGAAAAAATTGGAAATTTAATTTCTGTTCTTTATCGAGTTTTTATTTTTGTAAACGTAAGGATTTTCATACTATTAAGGGTGTGGGAGACGATATCTCAGCTTCACGTATAATACTTTTGTATTACACCATTTTGCTAGGAGAATTTTCTGCCAAGTTTTTTCACTTACTTGTATAAGATTTTTTTGGTTTGAGATTTTTTCTAAGAAAGTCGGTTTTTCGGGGTTGAAATTAAGGGTGACGATAATTGAGATTTCTCAGATAACTTTTTTTGATTGCTCTATTTTGTAGAAGAATTCGTCAAATTTTTAACTCCAGGATTTTTCTGATTTTTGAATTTTATTCAAATTAAGTAGGTTTTTAGAAAATTTATAGTTCAGAATTCAAAAAAACTAGAAATTCACAGTCGTTCCTGAGACTTTGAAGATACAATCGTCAAAAAACTCTTTGCTCGGACCTTAATCCAGGCTCTGTGGGGAATTTGATGCACAAATTGAAAATTTTCTATATATTTTCAAGTAGGAGTAGGCGTTTGCGTGAGGTTCCCAAATAAGCTGTTTTGATCACTAGAAGTAAAATTTCCAAAGGAGACTTTCGCTCGGAGATGCGCATTTATATTTGGAAGTTGAATTGCAAATAACAAGAAAAAATGATAAGAAATAAATGAGGAGCAGGCTTTTTAGTAGTTTTAGGGACGTCTATTAAAAACCATTGTCCATGCGTGGGTTGAAGTATCAGGTGCTCTGAATAAAACTGGCAACTTCCTTAAGAGTTGTACTACGTATTAAAAAAAATATTTCTGAAGCCAGGTTTTGCAGAAACTTCACTCGAAAATGTGTAAAAAAAGAGCCCAATTATCGTCCCTCACATCCTTAAAGATATCTTAGTTACAGACTGTTAACATGAATAATTTTTTTGAAGACAATATTAATTAACTTAAAACACTTTCGGTTGTTATCCGCAATTTATTGAGTCGAACATTATGAACATAAAAAATTTTCTGAATATCAAAGTTATTTTATCTGGAAGATGGTCAAAATGACAATAAACAGCTTTTGAAGAAATAAAATTACAACATTCAACTGAGTTGTATACTGAAAATTATTTAAAAGTTTGAATAAAGAAGACATGAAGAACAACCGAAAATTTGTTGGAATTTTTTTGCAAAAATAAAACCAGAAAATTAGTTGGATGAAAAATGCGCAGAATTTTAATAATGTTTTGAATGATTTTAAATTTTTACTTATTCAAAAATGAAAAAAAGTATCAATTAAAATGTTTATTTGATTTGAAATATAAAAAAGTTAACCGGTAATTTGATTTTTTCAATTTGATACTTGATAGTGGTTCAAAAATAAAGAAAAGTGCCGTTTTTGCCATTTCAGCACTAGAAGTTACAAGATAACTCGTAGTCTGCAAGCTCACGCTGAAGTTCGAAATTGATATTGTACAATAAAAATAGAATCTATTAAAGAATAACGAAATTGTATTTTTAACAAAGTTTGTGATATCAACAAATTCATATTTCAATTGTATACATTATTCTCTTTCATCAGAGATATTTTAACGTCTCCGCAATCTATACCCCTTTATCACATTTTTGAAAATATTCCAGCCCTGATTAGCAAACGTTGTGTGTTTTTAAGTAGTGGGGCCGGGATATTTACAAAAGTGTGATAAAGGGATATTGGAAAAAAGAGAAAAAATATAATCGCCAACTACGAAAACGTCTTTAATTGATTTTAAAAGATATTTCCAGGCTACTTAGAGTTAAGTTATTCAACATTAAGTGCTCTGGATATAAAAAGATCACAGTCTATGAAATACTTTGAGATCAATAGGTTTCATTCTTTTAATTCGGATCAAACGAAATTAATACATTGATTTTTGAACATTTTCAAACAAAATAAAAATGACTTTCAGATAGCCCTTTTTTACATGCAAAATGCTCAAAAGATTTCTTTTTATCTCAGTTATTTTCAAGCTTACTTATCAGGTACCATGAGAAAATATACGATTAATAATTTTAAGAATACAATTTTGATAGTTTTTTTAATAAAATTTCTCAGACTTCCATTAATGATTTGTCGATGATTCAGGAAGCAGAATCAGTTGATCCTGCATTAGAAGAACATGAGTATGAAAAGCAAGAGATTCGAAATTAATAAATTCAAGTTACAATTATCTAAAATGCGGAGGAATATTTCGAACATAACTAAACTTACAATGCGCGTCTTTCTATCGTTTGAATGCATGGTTTAAGGCTTGAATTTATGTTTTTTGACGTGAAATGTTAATTTGTTTCCAAAAATATAATTTGTAAAATTGTAACTGACTTGGTTATACAATATTGTGCTCTAACTGTATTTTAAATTAACGAGAAAATCGTAAATTCACTAGATCTTGACCTGGAGAATTTTCTAAAATTTGTTTGATTTTTTCGTTACGGTCAATTTTATAAATCCTGAAAGTTCGTGCCAGATACCTTCAATATTTCAAGAATTTAAATTTGTACGAAATATCTCTTAAAAATTAAGATCAATTATTCTGAAATCAAATCTCTTGTCACAGCTTTACGAAGAATACCAATCTCCAGTTGACTTTTTCAACGATCCATTTGAACGATTAATAGACCAAGAATTATCCAAACTGCATAAATATGAATGATAATTTTGAATAAAATAGTTACAAACTGGCATGAAACTATTTGGTTACTCAACCTCTTACTGATTTGTGTATGAAAATCTCCCTATAGCATCAAAACCGGTTTTGTGGTGCAACGCGTATAACCAAAAATATAAAAGTGCTTGAGTCATTGAGATCAAACTAATTAAGCGTAAACTTAAATTGATGTATTGTTATATTAAGATACCCTGATGACCGAACGTTTTCAAATTTATTTGGAAACTGAGTCAGAAAATGTTACCGCTGATAAACGAAACTTTATATCACCGGCGTCATGTCGAGTTTCTCGCTAAGCATATTTAGATAAAACTAATCGTGTTAATTTTTGATTTTGAACGTCATTTTGACCTCGATAACCATTAATAAGCTTAATTTATAACATTATGTTTAGATGATTATTCAAATTTTATGTCAAACACCAAGATTCTTAGTGTCAGCATGATTGATTGTCGACAAGCTTTATTTGCAGTTATATCGGCAAATTCGTTTTAGTTCGTGATAACTTTCTACCAGTAACAATATGTAAATGATGAATGGCTTATATCTTTAATACAACCAAAGTCCATGGTGAAAACGTTTTTGACCTTAGGGCTAGCGTTCGAATCCCATTGAATCCCAGTGATTTTGTTTTAGTGATTGTGTAAAGACTACTAATAGGGGTCTTGTCTCTTGGCCCGTGTTTTCTCTTGTCCCGCTGCATAGGCTCAGCCGCTAGAATTACTGTAAATTGTGCCCAGTAGCACTATCGCTACGTACGTTAGTTATCAACTCTTGCGCGAGTGTCTAACGTCTACACTGTTTTGTAAATGCAGCTACTGGCATACTGTGCATACACCTTGCTACACTGTGCAACGTAGAACTTAACACATGAAGGTGCGATTGTCGTATGGTGGATGACAGATACTAACAAATCCCTGAATTTCTCTATATTAGCAATATTTGAGATAACATCTACAGTATACATCTAATAGATAAATACTTACGCTCAGACTTGCTATCCTAATCACAACTCTATAATCTGACTAGCATTATGGCCTTCATAGGAACCTCATAATTTCTAAGGTGTCAGTTCTGAGTAGGAATGGAAGCGGTGAGTAGTTACTTAGAGATTAAACTGTAGTTCATTGAATATATTCCCAGGATTTTAATTTCATCACAAGAATGTCCTTTTGATACCTGGATGAGACATTGGTAATTGTGAGAGCAGGCGGGGAGCGATAGATATCACGGAACTAGAAAGAGTTGATTGGTCAATCGTATATCTTATGGTTGATACTGATCTAATTTGTATTCATGTAGTTCCACCGCCTACACACACCTAGTGGAGTATGGCACAGTTTGCAATTGTTAGTATGCCAGTATTGCAATGTAGTATGCACAAGTGTAGCGCAGTATACTATTAGCATGCACATGATGATTGGGTGCTACCGTCCCCCCGCGCGTTAAAAAAGGAAAAAATTCATAGAATTTTTCTTAACCTATAAAGCTTCCATACAATTTATCTGGAGTTATGTAAATCTATAAAAAACATAAAAAAAAAACTTAAAGTAGCAGAAAAAAAAAAATTGATTGTTCCGTAACCTTTATTACAAGATTCAACTTCCAGTAGGTACTACTTATATACTAAGTGGATAAAACTTTATTAGTAAGTAGGCAAACTCTCGGATTAGTCAACCAACCTTAGTTTCAGTATGCACAACTTCTGTAGGCTGAACATTTTGAAACAGGCTACGATTTAAAAAACCTACCTAACTTGAATTATAAGGTAACTTATTTTTTTTAGAACACCAGCTGAGGTTTTGACACTGAAACTTCATTTCGAGAACGGAACAAGATATTCACAAGCTGTCTTTCCGCATCCAAAAGACAATAAAAAACTCAAAGACCAAATTTTAGATTTTCCGAGGGATGTCCGGTTTATACGGAATTGACGGTTAAAGTTTTAAAAATTTCCAATTCTGAGAACATCGCACCATTCTCGAAAGCATAATTTTTTGCATCTCGCACAAACTGTTCGGTCGGAAATTTTGTTGGCCAAAATTGGTTTTTGTCATAGGAAGCCGCCAAAGAGTCAAAAATTACAGCCTTTTTGTAGTCTCTTAACATAAGGGGACCTGTGAAGCTGAAAATTACTATACCCGGGTGTAGTTTTTTCAGAGAAAAATGTTGCAATAATATTTTGTCATATTACACCTTCAAGGGAGTCGGGCCTGCCGCTAACTCTATCTTCAAGACAAAATATTAAAAAAAGTATGGAACTAGCCCAGGATTTCGAAACATATTAACAATCATCGTCAGACTTCAAAACGTTATCCATTTACACCAAGAGAAGTTTGTCAACTGCTGAAAATTTCTCTCATATATAAAATAATTGGCCTATTTTACGTGTCACGATGACAAAAAGAAGTATCGCCAAAAAAATTCTGACGAAAAGTTGTCTTATTAAATTCCAAAAAATTTAGTTTCGAAAAATGTGTGGTGTTCTCGAATCGACTCTTTTAAATAATGTTTACCGGTAAGATTTTAGGTATACCGGACACGTCGGAAAATAAAACATTTGGTCTTGGAGTTTTTTATTTTCTGTTGGATGCAAAAAATCCGTTTAGTGAATATCTTGTTTGTTCTCAAGTGAGAGTGTCAAACCTCAGCTGGTGTTCTAAAAAAAGAGTTACCTAAGCAGATGTACAGAAAACGTGAAAAAAGCAATTTCGCGCTTTGCTAAACATCTGTTGATTGGTTTGTTTTGTGTTTTGATTGAAATTTCGTTTTTGTTTTTAAGTTGGAGTTAGTTCCTTGCCATGCTTGAAGGCAAAGTGGATGTGTCCGTAGGGGGTTTTTCACCACGCTGCTAATTGAATTCGAACAAAATTCGAAATGTATCTCTGGCACGTAGATTTTAGATCTGGAATTGAGTTGAGATTCCAATCTTCTATCGTTTAAAAGATTCGCATAATCAATACTTAATCTGGCTTTACATGCGATGTAAATTGAAACAGACAAACTTAACAAATTGACATCCAACACCAGGCCATCCAATTGAAGTCCTTTCCGGAAACGTCGTTTCGTTTCAATTCAGACACCACGTAGCAGTAGACATGGAATTGGTACTTCGCCGCGTAGCCTAGGTCCAACTTTCCATTCTAACTCACCGTTGCATGCAGCATGCCTGCTTATGCAAGTATTAACAAGAAGACACATCCTGAATATATTCAATGAACTACAGTTAATCTCTAAATCTCTTACTCGAACGTTCCCGAACTCGAACTGACTAGAATTATGTTTAGGGCCGAGTAGAAAGAGTTGATTTGGTCAAACTCGTATCTTATTGGTTGATACATGATCTAATTGTATTCAGTGTAGTCACGCCTACACACACATATGGAGTATGCCCAGTATCACAGTGTACGCAGTATACAGAGTATCTTTTGTATGCAGAGTATCCTTAGTATGCAGAGTATACTACTTAGCATGCACATATGAATTGGGTGCTACGAATATAACGAGAACGAGTCGTCAATTGGAGGGTCCAACTGGAATGCGAAACTGCAAGCCCTGAGGTCGGAAACGTTTTCACCATGGACTCGGTTGGATAAAAAATATGTTAATAAAAATCGTGGAATTTCTTAGAATCAATTGGTTCACTGATAAAAAATATTTAACCATTTTTACTTTAACTACCCCAAAGGGTTTCAGTCAATTATTATTCATAGTAAATTTATTGAAAGATAATTGAGTATATCAAGCAGAGGATTTTCAAATAGCTAAGGCGTGAGTTTCGAGTACAATAAACGTCGGAACAAAGAGACGTTTCTCGAGACAAGAGTTGATTTATTAACCAGATATCAAGCCTATTAAATAAATTATATCGTATAATAACACGGTTTCGAATCAACTTGAGGGGGCTGTAGGGTCTTCGAATCTAATATTTGGCTTTTAAGCAGGTCATGTCTGATTTGCAATTTCGCAGAGCTATTTTAGGAAAATCTGAACCTTGAGCAATTAATTCCAAAAAATGCCAATTTGTTAGAATGCACTAGTTAACATAGGGTCAAAATACTGTTTTGGTGATTCTGAAGCCCAAATCGTGAGAATTTTTCCAAAAACTTTTCATATTGGTCTGCTCACGTTCTGTCCGGTTATATTTAAATCATGAATCATGTTTAACCTTAAAAACTCATGGAGGAGATACATTTTGAAAAAATAATTCCGTCAATTTGTAAGCACGTTTCTGATTGGACGAGCTATCCGTCACTTTCGATTTGTTTTTAGGATGCAGATTTTTGTTTAAATAAATCAAAAAGAGGTAAAGTGAAGGGGGTACTGTCCGCTAAAAATATAATCCGAATATTGTTTGGCACAAAAAGTGTTTTAAACTTTAACTTTAGCGCCCTCTGGTGAGGAAACCGCTTATCAAAAAGCTGTAAGACAGCACCAATCGATTTTTTGGTCGGTTAGTATGATATAAAATTTTCAGGACAACTATTTTAGAGGACAGTACACTCTTAAGGGTGCCATTATGTTATCAATTTCGATCTAAAAATGTTTTATAACATTTATAAAAAACAATGGTTCATGAAATTTACTATCTGGAAAATGAAGCCACTCGAAGTCAAAATAGTGCCAAAACCGTATAACTCAACTTATATTATATAAACACAATTTAAATATCTAATAAAAGGGTTTTGTATCAAATTTGTTAAAAAATTGCCTCGAATCGGCCGAAGGCCGATAAAAGGGGATTTTATGTTTCTAAATTAAATTTTTTAGAAAAGAGCCCCCAATCGGCTGAATGCCGATAAAAGGGGATTTTATTTATTCATTAAATTTTGTTAAAATGAGCCCCCAAATCGGCCGAAGGCCGATAAAAAAGAATTTTATGTTTCTACCTGAAATTTTGGGCTCATTTTTCATCAAAATTAAATAACAAATATAATATCCCCCTTTTGCTGTGAAATTCTTTTCTTTTTCTTTAATGAAAGTGTTCATTTTGCCAAACTTTTATTAACCAAGTATCTGTGGAAATATGAAACAATACTCTTCATTGCAACGCCATTTTCTACTAAACCCGACTTAAGTTTTTTTTAGACGATATTATAAACTTCAGCCATTTTCGAGTTTAGCGCTAAAAAAGTAATTTTTTAAATTCTGACACATTTAAATTTTTATTTAGATTCCAATTTTTATTCATGAAAAATGGCCAAAAGTAGAGAAAAAACATTTTTTTTGAGAATAAAAATTGACCTTCAATTTGCGTTTTGATATTAAAAATGTCCTGACTATCAAAAAAATGCCGCCCTTAACACCCAGCAATTTTATGGGAATTTTTTGCAAGAATTAAAATTTTTAAAAATTGAGTGCCAATGGCACTTACCGGTTGTGCAACCAAGGTTGAAATTTCATCAATAGTTTAGAAATGAAAATCGCGCGACCATCCCATTAGTTGACATCGGAGATTTAATAGATACCAGAAAATTTAATACGTGATTCTGCCTGATTTTTATGCAGAATTCAAAAAACAATATAAAAAATTTGGACTTGATTTGCAGAAAATTTCATAATTTTCTGAAAAAGTCGACAAAAGATGAAAAATAAAGTTTTTTTTTGTTTTCAAACGATGGTCAAGAAATATGTAGGCATCTTTGAAAAAGTTAAAGTGGTTATTTGTGATTTTTTCAAATTTTTACAATTTGAAAAATGAAACTCGAACTCAAATCTTTCCTGAAATAGATAAAAAAATATTGAAATTAGCTGTATCATATTTATTCAGGTTGGACTAACGATGATAAGCCACAAAAAAAATGAAACTGACTAATTATTTCGTGAGGTTATATTGACTCCAATCTGCCGGGTATATATATGGTATTATTTGATTTTCCTTTAAAAAAAGTATTTAATTTAACGTATTGGTACCCCCCCTTAACCCTTGTAACCAGAGCCACAATTGTGGCTCCAGGCATTAGGGTTCCGCAGTCGAGCAAAATTTTGAGATCAGACATTTCAAAAACTGTATTTTACGTAGAATTTACAGGGATGACGAAAATGAGCTTTATTTTGAATAAAAAAATTACCAAAGCTGAATTCTGATTGGTTCAAATTTCGACCAATGAGAATCTCGAAGTTTCATACAAATTTATTTTTCTCATTTTCCTAGAAAGATGCAGAAAAAAAATTTTATGGTGATTGGAAATAATATCTCACGCCCAACATATATTCCAGGCTCTAGAGCGGAAAATAAGGTTTCAACATAGGATATTGGCCACCTTGTGGTCGAAATTAAAATTTTCCATAATGCAATTTTTTGTTCGTTATCAAATTCCCCACTAGAGAGCTTAATCCCGACGGTCTAGCATGTAAAAAAAAAATGAGCTGATCTGACTGCGGACACACTATCCAGCATACCTAAGAATCATCGAAAAAAGAAAAAAAACTGGGAGTCGAGGAATCTTTTCTTTCAAATACATTATTAAAGAATTTAGATTCGGTTTCAAAAAAATAAGTGAATTGTTTTTTCGAATGTTTTGTTCGGCATTACGGGGAGTTGATTTATCAGGATTTTGAAGCCTATGTTTAACTTCCGTAAAAATTATTTCGGAACTGGACATACAAATCAAATGTGAGATTAGCCAGGTTTTTAGTAACGTGTTTTTGTGCATGCATAACAGTTGAAATTAAAAATTTATTGGTATCTAGGGGCAGACATTTTTCATAGGAAGTGAAATTCTAATTTTTCAACTTCAAGTATCCCATGAAAAATTTAGTTATTATAAAAGTGAATTTAACCAATCACAACATTGTCCACAGTTGTACTTCATAACCATATTTACTCGAAAAATAATAGAAAACAATGCCCTTATTGCTTTTATAGGGAAAAATAAACATTTTTCACCAAAAAATCATGATTTTTCAATCAAAATTTTTGACTTATTTATAATTACTTTTGATTTATGAGATATAAATTCAAGCGGACAAAACTATCGTAGGCCAGATTCTTGTGCATGTTTTCGACAGAGATAAAAAATTGTAAGAGACAACTGTGCACGTGTATCACGTGGATTGCTACACCTTGCTTTTTCTCACTAGTTTTTCTAGAACTCTAAATCTAAAATTCTAGAATATGAAATGTCGAATGCAAAAATATGACTTAAACTTCCTTAATTCAGACAAAAATGAAAAATTCAAACTGCTTAAGTCTCCGTGAACAACATTCAAAGTAGAGCACCAATTTGGTGGCTCTGTGCCTTGGCGGAACTGTTTGTATATGCTCACAAGGGTTAAGGGCCTCGGTGCTTTCTACCAGATTTGCACTTTTTAAATTTGTTTTCTCTTGATAATAAACTTTTTGCCTTTTGAAAATTTTCGAATTAAAATTTTCTCGAACAAAAGTTGCCACTTTGAGTTTACTTCGTATAATCTGATTTTTTAGATCGATTATTTTTACTTTATATATCGTCTTTTGAAAAAACACTCAAAAAACGCGCGTTTGCTAGAATTTATTTTATATGTTTTTATACCATTTCTACGTCAAAAATCGAAAATTTTGAAACAAGACGAAAAAACCGAAATTTTAGCTCATCGAAAGAAATATTTTTATTTCATGAGTTGAATGAAATAAATTGTAAACGGTGGTCGAGTCGGCTTAACAATTTGGCAAGTTTTGGTGTAATATTTTTTTTTAATTCTGAATTTAAAAGGGCTNTGATGGATTTCTCCCAAACCGTAGTTTCGTTGCAAAAATTATGATTCAGAGTATAAACAAGAGCGAAGAAACAAAACGAGAACATATTTGAATTAAATAAAAGGTGGCATTCTGAATATTTTTAGCTCGTGGTTCCAGAAAAATAAGTTTGAAAATTTTATATTGATAATGTAAATTCAAAATTACACTCCATAGGCGATAAATTTTTTCTAAAACTTTTTTTTTGCAAAATATAATGAAAATGCAAAATTAGTTTATGTTTATTTATTAACATCTATGTTGGCAATAAAATGATATTTACAGAACAAAAGTACAAATCTGAAACATGGCACTGAATTCAGATTAGAATGAATGTCATGATAAATTCTGATTATCCATCGGCATTTTATCATGAGGTTTTATTATAATGCTATTTTTAAAGCTCGTGGAATGATTCAAGTAGCTTAGGAGATCCTTCAAGATTCAGTCTTTCATCAGTTCGCCCACTTTTTGAACTTTTAAATTCTTCGCATTTGTCATTGTCGTCAAATGAAACTAAAAAAATTTGTTAATTCTCCGAAAACTGCCAAATTGAGCAAGCTTGATATTCAAGATTTGAAAATTATTGCAAGGTTTGAGCTTGTCATAACCTTTTCGAAAATTCAGGAAAGAATTACATTTTAATGATGCGAAAGCCTGGAAACAATTAATAAAAATTTTCGAAATTTTATCAGTCAAGCGTAATTTTATAATATATGGATTACCCGCCCTCAGAGTACAAATCCTAAATATTTGAATGATACAAACAACGCAAGATATTAGCATCCAATCAAAACCCTTGATTGCGGAATAGGCCGATTTCATTGGTCAGATTAAGAAAGGATCAACAAATCAAATGCTCAGATTTCGCATTTTTCAAATATTTAGGATTTGTACTCTGAGGGCGGGTGATCCATATATAGATTCGGCTTGGTTTCACTATTCGATTCTGAAAAGATTTCACCAGATTTTTCACTGAATTTTACTCTAGTTTTCATATTTTTGACTTCAATCCATCAAAGTTTATATTAATGGTATAAAATACGCTAACCTATTCCCTGATGCGGGGAGACAAACAAGCTCCCAAATTAGTGAGCCCGACCAGATATTGTTACTTAAATTCGAAATATCTGTGATGTTTTTAATATTGATAATATTCAATTTTCCTAACCCCGTAATTTTATATCATGACTGGCGTGATGTATAAACAAGATTATTCTAATTTTTCTTGCTTATCAATTTTTATGCAGACTAATTCACAACTTTAAGTCATGCCGAAAATATTGGAGAAAGAGCCAAAAGTCTATTTCAGTTTCAACGTTATGAATTTCATAAATATATATTTATATTATATAATATTCGACGGATGCATCTCAAGACTGAAATGCATGTTTTTCCTGAGATTCAGGATATTGTAAAACTGTGTTTTTAAACACAGATGCGCAGGTATTTTAATGTAAAATTTTCATGTAAAATCGTGCACAGTTTGGGCTTCTGGAAAATGGAAAAAACATATTCAAACTTTTCGAAAAAAAAATAACGTATTTTTAAGCATCTCAGTGAAATTAAATGTATGCAAAAGTAGATCCACCCAAGATTAAAGTTTAAATAATCTCACATCAACAAAATATTTTAGCCTTCAAACTTAAATTTAACTAAATAAATTCTAAATACTTACTGCAAATGAACGCGATCTCCGACAAAACCAGCATTCCTCCCATAAGTAACAGTTTAGTTTTTAAAGTCAGAAAACTACTCCAGCCAAACACTATACAAGACCCAAGATTAAATAGTGTATTCCACCACGAAAACGCTGCTTCTGTATCTTTAGCAAATAGTTGAGAGTAGATGGCTAGAATTTTTAGTTGATTTTTTATTCAAAATGAAACAAACAAACAAAATTGACTTGAAAAAATAATTCTGACTTACTTGGTATACTTGATTCGAAAACGCCGGCAGTGAATCCAAGGGAAGAAGTCAATAATATTGAGAATTCCATTGCCATATTTCCTGACCAAAAGTACATGAAAATGAAACATAAGCCGTCGAAAGAACCAACAATGACCATCAAAACTTTTACATTCATGAAATGTAATAATGTCGAAGTCAAAAAACATCCAACACTGAAAATTTTATTATTTTTTAAATTAAAACGTTTAAGGTTAACAATTAAAATTTATTTTCTGCATTTGTTCAACTTTTAATTTATATTTTGTGTAATTTTTCATTTAAATTCCCCCATTGTATTTTCCTTACTTAGAAAGTTAATTAATAAATTGTGGATGTGCATTGTTTTAGTGTGTTTTTATGGATAAAACGTTCGAGGGCTCCAATAACAATTTAATTCTCTCAAGACACAAAACCTGCTAACCCAAACGGCCGCAAATATATAAATTCAATTCAAAATGTTATTTTGGGGACCTCTCCTCCCCAACATATCTTTTCGAACTGATACTAGTATGTTTTTCAAATAGTTTTTCGCTTAAGAAAAAATATGCGTGACAACTAAACAAAATTATGAAGCTCGAATGGTCAAAAAAATTCATCATTTCGAAAGAAAAATATTATTTGTTTTGGCTTTTTTAAGTTCGAATGTAAATTTATTCTTTGTTTTTTCCAGAGAAAAATTGACTGCAGAGTGAAATGAAAAGGTAGTCCTGCATTGGGAAGACATATTGGAGGTATGGAAAAGAAAGATTCAATTAATAAATTTTAATTTACATTATCTTAAATCCGGGAGAATTTCGACATACTAATACAAATGCGTCCTTCTATCTATGGAATGCTGGTTTAGGCTTGAATTTTATGTTTTTTATCGTGAAATGTTAATTTTGGTTTCCAAAATTATCATAATTTTAATATTGTAACTGACTTGTTGACAATATTGCTCTAACTGTATTTTAAATTAACCGAGAAAAATCTAAATTACTAATCTTGGACTTGGGGAAGTTTCTAAATTGTTTACTTTTCGTTACGGTCAATTTATAACCTGGAGTTTGGCCGATACCTTCATTTATTTCTCAAGAACTTAATTTTGTGTACGATATATCTCTTAAAAAATTAAATCAATATATCTGAAATCAAAATCTCTTTCACAGCTTTACAAAAACCAATTCAGTGACTTTTTTCACGTCATATTTGAACGATTAATAGACCAAAATTATCCAATGCTTAAGTATGAATTATTATCATTTTGATATAAAATAGTGACTAAACTGCATTAAACTATTTGGTTTTACTCAACCTCTTACTGATTTGTTGTATGAAATTCCCTAAGGATCACCGGTTTTGGTGGGTGGCAACGGTTAATTCAAAAATATAAAAGGTTGATCATATGAAGATCAACTAATTAGCAAACTTAATTGTTATTATTAGTTATTTAAGTACACTGATGACCGAACGTTTTCATTTATTTGGAAACTGATGCAGAAAATTCCGCAAGATAAACGAACATATGTATATCACCGCGTCATGTTCAGGTTTCTCCAAGCATATTTAGAAAAATAATCGTGTTATTTTGATTTTGTACGTCATTTGCCTCGATTAACCTATTAATAAGCTTTAATTATAATCATGATGTTTAGATATTATCAAATTTATGTCAAACACAGAGTTTGATGCAGCATGATTGATTGTCGACAACTTTATTTGCATTTAGTCGGCATTCGTTTTATTCTGATAACTTTCTCATTACCAATTTCAAATATGAATGCTTTAATCCTTAATACAACGAAAGTCATGGTAAAACGGTTTTACCTATGGCTAGCTTCGAATCCCAGTTGAATCCATGTATTTGATTTAGGATTGTAAAAATACTATATATGGTGTCTTGTCTTTGGCTAGTTTCTCTTGTCGCTTCATAGTAGCAGGTAACATGATTGGCCTTCTTCGCCGCGGAAATAAGCCTAGTCCAACTTCAATATCTAACCACCTGCATGCAGCGCCCCCGTGCTATGCAAGTATTAACAAGAAGACACATCCTGAATATATTCATGAACTACATTAATTCTAAATCTCTTGACTCGACCGTTCCCGACTCGACAGCTGACTAGAATTATTTATTAAGGCCGGTAAAGAGTTGATGAAGTCAACTGATATCTATTGGGTACAATGATCTAAGTTTCCTTGTAGTACGCCTACACAACCTATAGATGTATGCCAGTATGCAAAACAGTGTACTGCAGTATAACAGAGTAATCTTTGATAGCAAGTATCCTAGTATGCAGTGTATACTACTAGCATGCACATAGAATTGTGCTACAAGTAAACGAGACTGAGGTCGTGCATTGGATGCCGGAACTGGAATGCGAAACTGCAACCCTGAGGTCGAACGTTTTCACCATGGACTTCGGTTGGATAAAAATATGTTAATAAATTTGATTCTTGAGAATCAATTGTTCCACTGATAAAAAATATTAAATTTTACTTTTAACTACCCCAAAAGGTCTTTCAGTCAATTATTATTCATAGTAAATTTATTGAAAGATTAAAATTGGATATATCAAGCAGGGATTTCAAATAGCTACGGCTGAGGGTTCGAGATACAATAAAGTCGGACAAAGAACGGTTCTGAGTACAAGAGTTTATTTATTAACCAGATTCAAACGACCTATTAAATAAATTATTATCGTATATATACACCGTTCATCATCAACGTTGAGGGGGTTAGGTCTTCGCAATCTATCATATTGCTTTTTAACCAGGTGGTCATGTCTATATTGCAATTTCGCAGAGCCTGATTTTAGGAAAATCTGAACCTGAGCAATTTAATTCAAAATGCCAATTTGTAGAATGCACTTAGTTTACATAGCGGTCCTAAAATACTATTTGTGATTCGGAAGCCAATCGTAGAAATTTTTCCAAAAACTTTCATTATTGGTTTGCTCCGTCTGTCCGTAATTTTAAATCATGAATCATTGTTTAACCTTATAATCTATGGAGGAGATAAATTTTGAAAAAATAATTCCGGTAATTTTGTACGCACGTTTTGATTGGACGAGCATTCACGTCACTTTCGATTGTTTTTAGGATGCAAATTTTTTTAAATAATATCAAAAAGATGAAAGTGAAAGTTGAAAGTTTACTGTCGCTGAAAAATATAATCCATATATGTTTGCATCAAAAAAGTGAATTTTAACCTTTAATACTTTTTGCGCCTCTTGTGAGAGAAACCGTATCAAAAAGCTGTAAGGACCATCACCAATAGATCTTTTTTGGTCGTTAGTATGATAAAATTTTTCAGGACAATTGATTAAGGACAGCTACACTTTAAAAGGAGCTGTCATTTTTATCAATTTCCGATCTAAGAAAGTTACTATTTATATTATAAACACTATGGTTTATGAAATTTAACTGTGGAAAATGAAGCCACTGCAGTCAATAGTGACAAAAAAACCGCTTAACTTCAACTTATATTATTAATACACGAATTAAAGAAGTTTTAAGATTTTGTATCAAATTGTTAAAAAATGAGCCTTTCGAATACCGTGTACAGGCCGTACATATAGAGGTTTATGTTAATTATTATCTGATTATTTACATAATTTATTTTAGAATGACCCAATCGCGCCGACGGTGTGAATAAAATTGACCTTTCAATTTGCGTCTTTGATAATTAAAGAAATTGTAATCCTCTGACTATGCAAACATGCAGACCCCTTAAAAACCCACAATTCTATAGAGAATTTTGCCAGATTAGAATTTTTTAAAGAATGAGTGCCAATGCACTTACCGAGTGTGGCACACCAAGTGTTGAATTTCATTCAATAGTTAGAAATGAAATATCGGCAACCATCCATAGCTTGACATACGGAGATTTAAATGATACACAGAAATTAATACCTCCGTCGATTCTGCTGATTTTTTAATGCCAGAATCAAAAACCAATTATAAAATTTTGACTTGATTTGCCGCAAATATTTATCTAATATACTTTCTCGAAATAAGTCGACAAACAGATGAAAAATAAAGTTTTTTTGTTTTTCAACGACGTCAGAAAAATATGTATGGCATTTGAAAAAGTTAAAGTGGTTTTTTTGTATATTTGGCCAAAATTTTACAATTTGAAAGATGAAACTCGAACTCAAATCTTTCCTTGAAATAGATAAAAAAATATTGAAATGCTGTTAATATTTATTAGGTTGAAACTAACGATGATAGCACAAAAAAATAAACTTGACTAATTATTTTGTATAGTTATATTGACTCAATTGCTCGGGTAATATATATTGCTATTATTTGATTTCCTTTAAAAAGTATTATTAAGTATGGTACCCCCTTAAGGCTCCCCCGGTTGTAATTACCAGATTTCCCCTTTTAAATTTGTTTTCTCTTGACTAATAAACACTTTTGCCACCTTGAAATCTTTCGAATTTAAAATTTTCCTCAACAAAGTTGCCCTTTGTTTAGCTGTCCTATAATCTGATTTTTTAGATCGAATTATTTTTACTTATATTATGTCCTTTTGAAAACACGTAAAAACGCGCGTTTGCTAGAATTTACTTTATATGTTTATTTTACCATTTCTACCGTCAAAAATACGAAATTTGAATACAAGGACGAAAAACACCGAAATTTATAGCTTCATCAAAAAATATTTTTATTCATGAGTTGAATGAAAATAAATTGTAAACGGTGTACGATCGGCTTAACAAGTTGTGCCAACTTTTGTGTAATATTTTTTTTAATTTCTGAATTTAAAGGCTTTGTGATGTTTCTACCAAACCGAGTTTCTGTTGCAAAAATTATGACTTCAAGTAAAACCAAGCGAAGCAAACAACACGAGAAACATATTTGAATAAGTAAAAAGGTGCATTCTGAATATTTTCAGCTGGTGGTTCCAGAAAATAAGTTTGAAATTTTATATTGATAATGTAATTCAATAAATTACACTTCATAGGCATGTAATTTTTTGTAAAACTATTTTTTTTGGAAAATTAATGAAATGCATATATTAGTTTATGTTATTTTAACATCTATGTTGCATAATGTATTTACAGACAAATATCAATCTGGTAAACAGGCACTGAATTCAGATTAGAGAATTCATGATAATTCTGATTATCCATCGGCATTTTATCATGAGGTTTACATAATGCTTTTTAAAGCTGTGGAATGATTTAGTAGCTTAGGAGATCTTCAAGATTCAGTCTCTTTCAGTTCGCCCACTTTTTGAACTTTTCAATTCTTCGCATTTGTCAGTCGTTACTAAATGAACAAAAAATTTGTTTATTCTCGAAACTGCCAAAATTGAAACAAGCTGAGATTCAAGATTGAAAATTATTGCAAGTTTGAGCTTGTAAACTTTTCGAAATTCAGGAAGAATTACATTTAATGATGCGAAAGCCTGAAACAATAAATAAAAATTTTCAAATTTTATCAGTCAAGTCGTAATATATGAATATGATTACCCGCCCTGTCAGGACAATATAAAATATTGAATATGATCAAAACGCAAGAATTAGCACAATCAAACCCTTGATTGGAATAGGCGATTTCATTGGTCAGATTAACCAATCAATGCTCAGATTTCTCATTTTCATTTAGGATTTTACTCTGACGGTGATCCATATATAGATTCGGCTTGTTTCATATTCGATTCTGAAAAGATTTCAGATTTTTCACTAATTTTACTCTAGTTTTCATATTTTTGGACTTCAATCCGTCAAAGTTTTATTAAATGGTATAAAATACGCTACTCATTCCCGATTGCGGGAGACAACAAGCTTTCAATTAGTTGGGAGCCCGACCAGATATTGTTACTTAAATTCGAAATTCTGGGATTTTTTAATATTGATATATATTCAATTTTCCTAACTCCGAAATTTATATCTGACTGGCCGTGATGTATAAACAAAATTATTCTAATTTTCTTGCTTATCCAATTTTTTATGCAGACTAATTCACACTTTAAGTCATGCCAATATTGAGAAAGAGCCAAAGTCTATTTCAGTTTCAACGTTTCAATTTCTAAATATATTATTATATATAATATTCGACGGATGCATCTCAAGATTGAACAGCATGTTTTTCCTGAATTCAGGATATTGTGAAACTGTGTTTTTAAACACAGATGCAGGTATTTATGTAATATTTCATGTAAAATCGTGCACAGTTAGGCTTCTGGAAAATGGAAAAAACATTATACAAACTTTCGAAAAAATTAACCTATTTTAAGCATCTCAGTGAATTTATGTTGCAAAGTAGATCCACCCAAGATAAAGTTTAAATAATCTCACATCAACAAAATATTTTAGCCTTCCAACTTTTAATACTAAATAAAATTTTAAATACTTACTGCAAATGAACGCATCTCCGACAAAACCAGCATCTCCCATCATAACAGTAGTGTTTTAAAGTCAGAACTAACTCAGTCGCAAACACTATTACAAGACCAAGATTAAATAGTGTATCCACCACGAAACGCTGCTTCTTCTTTCGCAATAGTTGAGAGTAGATGATTAGATTTTTAGTTGATTTTATTCAAATGAAACACAAACAAATAATGACTAAAATAATTATGATATTGTATCACTTGATCGAAGAACGCCTGCGTGAATCCAAGAGAAGTCAATAATATTGAGAATTCCTGCCATAATTTCCTGACCAAAAATAACATAATGACATAAGTTCCGTCGAAAACCAACAATGACCATCAAAACTTTTTACATTCATGAAATTTAATAATGTCGAAGTCAAAAACATCCAACACTAAAAATTTTATTATTTTTAAATTAAACGTTAAAGGAAACAATTTAAAAATATTTTTCTGCATTTGTTCAACTTTCAATTTATACTTTGTGTAATTTTTCATTTAAATTTCCCATTGTTTTTCCTACTTAGAATATTAATAAATTTGGATGGCATTGTTTTAGTGGTTTTTATGGATAACTTCAAGGGCTCCAAAAACAATTTATACTCTCAAGACACAAAACCTGCTAACCACAGACGGCAAATATATTATTCGATCAAATTATGAGGGCTCTCCTTCCAAAAATATCTTTTCGAAATGGATATAGTATGTTTTTCAAATAGTTTTTCGCTTACCCCTCCCACCCAACCCATTCGGGACGCGAGTTTTTTTAAATCCCAAAACGAGAATAGAATAATTAATCCACAGACTTTTCTTCAAAGTGTCATAGATTCGCAATTCTTTTCTAGTAATGTTTTTAAAAATTTGATACGACTAGCAGTTCAAAAGATATTTGATCCTACTTTAAGAAAAAATATGCGTGACAACTAAACAAAATTATGAAGCTCGAATGGTCAAAAAAATTGATCATTTCGAAAGAAAAATATTATTTGTTTTGGCTTTTTTAAGTTCGAATGTAAATTTATCCTTTGTTTTTTTCAGAGAAAAATTGACTGCAGAGTGAAATGAAAAGGTAAATTACCTGATTCCAATTCCGTAGGTGATCATCAACAGTGGAACCATCTCAATGCCCAAGCACGGCGTGATAACATGCCGCGTTAAATCGCTCATGATAAAACATAAAACTGTTGCAGAATAAATTGTCATCGGAGCAATGAGAAGCTGTTTCTTCAATTTTATCTGAACAAGAAATTAAACAACGACGTTCTGATGTGATAAGTTTGAATAGGCTCGATGGCTTAATCTGATTTTGTTTTTTGTCCTGATATAAAATGATAGGATTGTTACGTGACATTCAAAATGTCGAAACTTCAAAAAAAATGAAAAAAATTCTGTTTTGCTCATCAAAAAAATTGAAGTTGACATAAACTTTGTAGAAAAAGTGTTTCTTTTAAATGTATTTTTTTAGTAAAACTAAATAGTCTTGATAAGCTTTCGATTTATTATAATCATTTTCAAATAACGGTTTTTTTGCGAGTGAGAAATTGTTTTACTGCAACTCTGCGAAAAAATTTCAATTTCTCACTCGCAAAAAAACCGTGATTTGAAAATGATTATAATAAATCGAAAGCTTATCAAGACTATTTAGTTTTACTAAAAAATACCTTTAAATTTTATCTCGACAAAACCAGAATAATTTCTTTCAAATGTAAACAACTCGAAAATATATTTTTTTTATTCGAATAATATTTTGAACTACCGCATTCCACATGCGGCATGTGCAAACTTTCATCATTAAAAATTTTCAAATTATTTTTAAGCGCTTTTAAACTGAAATTTTTATAAATTCGAGATTTTATCATTTCTCAAAATTTTCAGAGACAAAATAACGACAACATTTGAATTAACATTGTTAATTTAACAATAAGAAACTGAGTGCAAAAATAATGAAAATTCTGGATACTGATTCGTTTAAATTTCAACTTATCAAAATGTAACTGAAACTTAAACAATTAAAAAAAAATATTCATCGCAAGCCAAAGATTGAAAATTAAACAATCTGGATCTAAAGGTCTGCAAGCGCACAACCTCAGACAACTTGTCTGTTTGAATATGCGATCAAAATAATCATTTACGGGATAAGTTTAAAACTTTGAAAGAAAACTTTTTATAAAACAAGTATAAAATTTAGAATACCTGTTTTAGCATGCCCTTAAACGAGCTTATAATCAGGGAAAGATCATTTTTATTGATTTTATTGTTTCTTTTTTTATATTGCCCACCGATTCCAAAAAATAACAGAAGCGTTGCCAGAATGTGGCAGCAAGTGCAACCAATCGATAAAATTTTTACACCATCTTCAGTCATATCATGAGGTTTTGTCGTATTATCAAAAGTGGGCAAATTGATAACACAATTCGACGTATCTTCGAGAAATTCAGTAATGATATCTGTCGGGTCAGATTCGTGGCCAACCACTGGTTCAACAAAGTGTTTCACAGTAGCTAATGCGACCATATTACCTAAAATATTTAATAAAATATCGTCTATTGTATCTACAGTAAAAATTTTAAGAAAAAAACGCACAAACGTCAATTATCAAAATAGTTGATCCATCACTTTGTAAATGCTACATTCATAAATGATTAAGGGTCCTAAATTGCGATTTAAGGGCGGATGATCACGCGTGACCATAAAGCTACACTGGGAGTTAAAACTTTCATTTCGGAATTCACATATCCCTTTATTACACTTTGCTTAGAATGCGTAGCCACTACTCGTTTTAACGTTGTGGCTACGCATTCTAAGCAAAGTGTAATAAAGGGATATATTGTCAATCTTTATTTACCTCCAATCGAAGAAAGTTGAACAATTCCAGTAAAAACTGAATATAAAATTGATGAACTTATAAATGTGTCTTTCGCCAAAACACTGACAAAATTAGTTGCGGCGGACCAAGCAATTCCAGTACCGAATCCAAGGCAGATGGCAGAAGGGATCATAGTATACCATTTTGGAATAAAATTTGCAACTGCAAATAACATGTAACCAAATGAAGAAGCAGTAAATTGAAATCTCCGCACCTAAAACAATCTTAATTGGCGAAAAACAAAAATTTTATTTACATTTCATTGAAATTTTTGAAAATAATAATATATCTAATGATATTTTGAAACTGTGATATTAACATTCAATTCCAACTTCCGGCTTATTATTTTTCTAGATGCTATTTTTGCTGCAACTTTATCGGATGATCCGGTGTGTCAAATTTACCCGTTAAAGTACAGCTTCCGGTACCGAAAGAAATATTTCAAACTTTTGAATGTACCAAAAGAAATCATCGTAATTACTGAAGTCGGAATTATTAACTAGGGTTTTGCATGTCCGCAGAGTGGCGCTAGAGGTAAATTTATATCTTTGGTGAAGACGTAAAGTGACATTTTTGCCTGTTATAAACTCGCCCCTGGAGATGATGACGATTGCTCATCTTATTGGTACATTCAAATAGTTGAAGTATCACTTCCGGTACCGGAAGCTGTTTTTTACCGATCAATTTTCACATGGATTTTTGACCTATAGAAAAGCCTTCGCTTTTAAGTCATGTGAATTCATTTATCTCACCGGCATTTAATCTCCTACCGAAGCGTAAGAACCCTAGGACCAAAGGTCAATTTAATCACTTTCAAACAAATTTTTTTGGAAAAATTTAAAAACTAAAAAGTGCTTCACATAAAACGACCGCTCAGTCATTTTCTTCACCCGTTTCAAATGCTTTTGAGACACTTTGTTTATATTAAATTTTTGAGACGAAAATAGAAAAACTTACTTGTTGCTTTGAACATAATTGGCTGAAGAATAAGGCAAACAAAGATTGAGGTAATATAACTGATGGCTACAGATAGCGAGCCCATTTTAGGGTTTATTGAACTCTGAAGTTGTGCAAGAACATTGAACGAACAATTATTGAAGAAAAATCCAAAAGAAAAACACCAAAACGCGAGTGGAATCTTCGGGATCTTCATATGGAATCTAAAAACATGTTTAAAGATGAAATGAAACAATGACGACATAGTCTATGTCACATAGATGAAATTAAATATTTTCGGACTACTCTTCTTATTTCATAAAATGTGTGTCAGAAACTCATGAGATTGGGACGAGGTCATTGGAACAAGAATAAAAAGCTCGAAAATTGCTGATCAAACATAAAAACGTCGAATTTTAACGATCAATTTATTATACGCTTTCGTATGAATGTGAAATTGGAAGATTTTCAGCGGTTTTTTCTAAAATTTCGTTTGCATTTTGGTAAAAATGCATTTTGCATTTCTTTCGAAACAAAATTAAAATTTTCAATCGAAGATTATTTGACCTCCCTTGTCTGTCAACGTCATTTACGCGATTATCATTCTGAAACACTCGTTTTTCAAATTTTGCTCAAAGAATTTTGATAGTGCTTCTAAGTTGTTCTCCAGAGAGGCCGTTAAAATAATATTAACTTTGAAACTCTCACTTGAATTGCCAACAAAAATAAGAATTTCGTTAAACAGTACTTTCCTGAGTAGTCAGAACTATGTGATTACCACTTATAAATTGAAAATTAAGTATTATTAGCGTATAACTCAGAAAATCGCTGACGATACATCGAAAGAAATAGTTTCAATCAAAAAATCTAAAATGTTATTAAATTTTTACCGATTTGATTTGAAAATTAAAAAAAAAACATTTTTCAGATTCTGGAAAAAAACGTATATCCCTTTAGGAAGAATGTTGTTATTTTCTAGTTTGGTCTAGTACATTCGTACTACTTAACGTACGTAATGTACTAGAACAAACAAAAAAATAACAACCTTCTTCCTAAAGGAATATGTTTATCAGGCATGAGGAAATTTTAGCTATTTCGAAAATATATCCTGATAGGACATTAAAACTTCGAATATTTTTGTTGTCAAATAGTTTACGAAAAGTCTTTTCTTGAATATCAGCAGGTGTTCCGTAGAAATAAGAACTTATGTTGATAACTCGTTGATGATAGATTTTAAGTGAGAAAAAGGGTCTCGTGTGATGTGCAATGTGACATTGCCAATGTCGCAAGAATTGATCTACAGAATTGATCTACTTGATGTACTATCAGGTATTTTTTGTTTTTTCAAACGTTTGACTACAAATAGCGACTGACCTTGTTTATTAGCGTGTTTTTTTTATTTATTAAATGTCTCTTCTCCAAAATTAAAATTGCTCTTATAATAAATTTCGAAATTTTTATTTTAACTGGTCTCGATAATTGGATAATTATGAACTGCTTTTAATCAAGGTTATTATTATCTAATTTTTCATGTCGACACATTAATAAAGATATGAAACTCATTAATTAAGGAGATTTTGTTTTTTGTTATCTACTGAAAGCTGCAGAATTTAGTTCGAATGAGAATATAACCGATCTATATTACAAGTATCGGCCTTCTCGCTTGACCAATTGAAATATTATTTTTAAACTCTGATAGTCTCCGGCTAAATAATCGATAGCATAATAAGAATTTCAAATTTTAAGGAAGTGCATAAAGATTTATCTCAAAACGTTAATATGTAATTTTATTAAGATAATCGGACCTTGTGCTCAAAAATGTAATAAAATGTGTCGAAAGTCACCAATGGCTAATACAATTATAAACGAGCTTATAAAACTGATTGAATAATTTTTGAAACATTTATCATTACCTTGAGTTTTAAAAGTATGTCAATAATTTCAAGCTTGATTGAGTTTGGCAGGAAGTTGTATGTATATTTTGAAACCCTCGCGAATTCCGTTTTCAAAAAGCGCCTAATAACATGTGAAAATTGATGTTAGTCCGAAAAATTAAATTTAACCCTTGTAAAAAAAAGTTAACCCATATTTAACCCATATAAAAAAAGGTTCTGCCAAAGCAACAGAGCCACAATTGTGGCTCTACTTTGAATGCTGTTTACAGAAAGCTGGTTGGAATTTCAATTTATTCTGCATAAGAAGGTTTCAAGGTAATTTTTTGGCATCCGACATTTTATATTCTATAATTTTAATTTTTAGTTCTAGAAAATATAGTGAGAAAAGCAAGGTATACCATATCACGTGCTACACGGTCACAATTGTCTTACAAGTTAAATTTCTGTCGGAAACGATGCACAAGTATCTGGCCTACGTCAAAGTTTTGTCCGCTTCGATTTATATCTCATAAATCAAAACTAATTATAAATAAGTCAAAAATTTCGATGGAAAAATCATGATTTTTGATAAAAAATGTTTGTTTTTCCCTATAAAAGCAGATTATTAAAGTTTTTTATTATTTTCAAGTAAATATGGTAATGATGTACAACTGTGAACAATTTTGATTGCTTAAATTCACTTTAATAATAATTAAATTTTTTCATAAGATACTTGAACTTCAAGTCTTGAAGTTTAAAAGTAAGAAATTTCACTTCCAAAAAAATATCTGCCCCTAGATACCAATAAATTTTTATTTTCACTGTTATGCATGCACAAAACACTTTCCTAAAAACTGACTAATCTCACATTTGTATTTTATATCTAGTTCTGAAATAATTCTTCAGGAAGTGAAACATAGGCCAAACATTTGCAAAAAATTTCAATTATTTTTTGAGAACCGAATCAAAATTCTTTATAAAGTGTTTGAAAGAAAAGATTCTACGATCCCGTTTTTTGCCTTTTTTGAATGATTTTAGGTATGCTTGAGCCTCAATTTTGGCTCTGTGCTCACAAGGGTTAAGCTTTCAAACGCTCAATGAAACTGCCAACAAAAAGTCAGCATTTGGTCAATTAAAAATTTCTAGAATAGTTAGGACTATAAAAATACCACTTATCGATTTTAAATCATTAGAATAGGACCTATTCAAAAGGTTCCTTCGTAAATTTTATTGAAGATTTGCGTGCATACAAATTCACAGGGCAAAATAATGCATTAGGCGCTGATTGGCTTATATCGGTGCATTTTACATATTGATAATAATCGAGCCAATCACTATCTTATTTTATGCAAATTTATACAGACAAATATTTTATGAAACGCAGTTAACAGATATCAAATTAATGATTGACAATAAAAAGTATGAACATAGCTAAAATGACCCAAGAGGCCCCGTAACCGATATAACAAGACTTATGTAATAAAAGACTTAATATAGCTTTTTGAAAGGCTAAAGCCACTTTAAATCAGCCAAAAATGATGGAAAAAATGACCGCAGAAACTTCTTCTGCTAAAAAATTTGAAAATTATGTGTAAAATTATTAAAACAATGTGAATCTAAAAATATTTCCTATAATTTTTCGGATACTAGGTTCAAATTGTATGACGAGTTGATTGAAAGGCGATTTTTTGCTTAAGTTTTACTTCCGAAAAAATACTTTTTGATCCAAATTTGGAATAAAAATTTCAAATTTGCCAGTTTTTAGGAAAGTGTTTAGACGGCTTTTGACTTCCGCGACTTGATTTCCGGTATACCGGTGCCGGAAATTGAAACCCGACCCACCCCAAGTTGGACTTCGAAACCTTGCTGGGTACCTCCAAAAACAAATTTCGACTTCTGATGCGCCGTTCGCCAGGAATCGGTACCACAAAAATAGTACTCGCTGGTTGCGCTGAAGTCAAAAGCCGTCTTAGAGTACAATTTGCAAAGAAAATTAGCCGTCTGGACATATCTGGAGCAAAATATTTATTTGGGAGTGAAATTTCAAAATATCTTATTTCGATATTACTATGGATAAAATGATAATTTTTGAAAAACATTTAAGTTGTGAAAATCTGTGGTACTCTTATACCATATTTGCCTTAATATTGTGATAATAATCAAATAATTTTATTAAATCGAGAAAACTAACAATTTTTTGCGAAAAACATGATTTTTTCATGAATATTTTGAACTTATTATAAATATTTTTTGATTCCAAACAGATATAGTCAATCAGACAAAAGTATTTAGTGAAACAGAGCACTGCGCAGTTATTTAGATAAATATACATTTCCTGGAGCCTACCATGAGATAGTATCACGTGGTTTAATAAAACTTGCTTTTCAAACGTTATTTTCTAAAATTAAACATAAAGTCTCTAGAATATGAATTTTTTCTCAAAAATTCAACTCTTCAACTTGATCATATAGAAAAAATTGATGATTGATCTCATAAGAGTTTTCTGTAAACAACGCTGAAAGAATAGCCCACTAAAAAGCTATTGTCCCTCGGCGGAACTTATTTTATATCATATATTAATTATACATTGTATGCTTCGGAGGGTTAAATCGTTTTTTACAAAATTAACTAACTTAAAGATCTCGAATGCTTCGCACTCGATTTAACAAAATTTCTCTACCGGATTAGCCAATTTAATCAGTAACAATTTATGACTTTCGAAATTATTTATTTAAAATTGTTTAAAATATATTCCGAAGAATCGTGACTGACCGAGCAATTAACTGAGAATTCATCAATTAAATCTGATAATAGGTGTATTGTTTAAGGGGGTTCCATAAACCCTGCAGACTGGAGTCATTATAACTTACGAAAATAATAAGTCAGTATATTTTTTATGCTTATTATAGTTAGCTGAACCTATATAAATATGTTTCAGCTTGATAAAATTATTTTTATTCATTTTTGGAAAGATTTGAGTTCGAGTTTTCATTTTTGAAATCGTAAAAATTTGAAAAAAATCAAAGAAATATGAAAATTTTCCGTATTTTTCTGCCAAAATTTTTCTGTTTTTTATATTTCAATATGTGACAAAAAACCGAAAAAATGGCTACTTTAAGTTTTTTCAAAAACGCCTACATATTTTCTGACAGCCGTTTGAAAAATCATAAAATCTTTATTTTACATCTTCTGTCGAATTTTATGGCAATATTATGAAAATTTTCCGCAAATCATGTCCAAAATTTTTAATTTGTGGTTTTTCGAATTATCAATGAAAAATCAGGTAGAATCAATTATTTAATTGTTATGTATCTATTAAATATCCGTATGCCAACTAATGAGTTGGTCGCGCGATTTTCATTTCTAAACTATCGATGAAATTTTTAACACTCGGCTGTACACTCGATAAGTGCCATTTGCACTATATATTAAAAAAATTTATGCTGGTCAAAAATTTCAAATAAAATTGTGGGTGTAATAGGCGCCATTTCTTTAGATAGTAAGAACATTTTTAAATATATGAAAACGCAATTGTAGGTCAATTTTTATCTCAAAAAAAATTGTTTTTCTCCACTTTTTGCCATTTTTGACCATTTTTCATGGGAAAAAAACTTTCATATCAAGGAAATTTTTTAATTAGCAACATAAAAACAAGAATTTTCACCGCATTACACCCGACAATGTTTGAAGTTTATTAATATCGTCTTCAAAAAAATCTATGGTCGGGTTAGGTTGGAAATGGAGTTCCAATGAAAAGTGTTTTTTTGTATTTTCACAGATAGTCAGTTATGTTAAGAAATTAAAAATATACACGTTTGCAAGAATGAACACTTTTATTGAAGATAAAAAATAAAAAAAATAAATTTTCACATTTTTTTCTTTCATTTATCGCTCTGAAAAAATGTATCAATCTGCAGGACTTATGGTACCCCCTTAAAACTTGGAAATCAATTTGGGTCGATGTGGGTAGTTCAAATTACTTGGTTAGCCAGATGGACTTTGAAATAAGGTATAATTGAACACCACGATCGTAGTGACTCAAATGTTTCCCTATATTGCTAGATGTGACATGTAACATGTCGCACGTAACTGTCTTCTTTTTCATATTTGTCTAGTTTTTAAAAGCCAGTCAGATTTATTATTTCAGAACGTGTGATGTTAACTTTTGTTTTCAATGTTTTCATAAAAATGTTTTACAGTGAAATCTAGTGTCTAGGCTGTTACCAGTTCAGTGTTAAACGAAACTGGCGTTAAATATGTATTAATAAAATTAGCCAAAGTTTTTCAGAAGTAATTAAAACTTTCAAAATATTTTTCATTAAAGTTTATTGTTATCGAAAAAAACCTAAAAAGTGACTCGTAAAAGTTACTTTGGGCGCCTATCTCTATATATGTGTAAATTCACCAAATAAAAATAATCCACTATCGAGGTGTACCAATAAATACATTTTATATTTCAAAAAGCCAACAAATCATACTCATGTAGGTTAAGATGCTGAATTCCCGTGAAATTTTTATTTTCTCTGATATTTATGGTCAGCCAAGTCAAGTCAAGTCAAGTCAAGCCACCAAAGTCAAGCCTGGCTTGCCGAGGCCTGATAAATATGGTCAAGATTAAATGTTAGAGAAACTCGTTTTATTCTTGCCGACTTAAGGGGGTAGGTGTATTTTGGCAGATTTGCACTTTTTCAAATTTTTTTGTTTTCATCGGAAACTTTTTGCCACCTTATAATTTTCGAATAAAAAGTATTTCAAACGAAAGTTGCCACTTTTGAGCTCACTTTGTATAATCTGTTTTTTCAGATCGATTATTTTTATAAATCGTCTTTAAAATAAACACTCTAATGACGCGCGTTTGGTACTTTAGGTGTCTAAATTACATTAAAATTTGTTTTTTCTTTTTTATTAATTAGGAGCTTCAAAAAATAGTCTCGATCATAATCGACAATTTATATAATTTAATTTCATATGATTTCTACGTCAAAATCGAAAATTAAAATTTCCTAAAAAAGACGAAAAAAACGAAATTTTAGCACATCGAAAGAAATATTTATTTTCATGAGTTAAATTTATNTAAATCTTGTTTTGTCTTTCGAGCGCTATGAGTCAAAGGAGGTTAATGCAATCTAGTTTTTCATCGCATATTTAATTTTTTCGTATAATTTTGTATTATCACGATCAATGAACTATAAATTCAACGCTTTAAATTATACAGGCACTTCGCGAGTTCAAAAACTATAAACTCGTTAAATTTTGAACAACACAGGGACTACAATTGGTCCGTAAAGGTTAAATTTGTTTTCAATCGATAATCTGTAAAATCAGTTTTATTCCACAATATCCTAGCTAAAATTTTGGCTTGATTTACTAAAAAGGCCACTCTTCCGGGATTTAAGATATTAGCGCGGATTACTGAACATATTAAATCGTACCGTTTTATAAACTGCATCAGTAACTTCATACATTCCGACATTGGCATAAAACGCTAAATATTGTTTCTCTCTTGGTTCATGTGCAGTTTTTAATAATCTCTTTGGGAAATTAAATTTCTAGAATAATGAAAAATGACAATTTTTGGAAAAAAACATCATATTCTTTTGTAAATAATTTTCAATGTTATGAAATTTTATTTATTTAGATCAGTGCATATAAAAATTCCTAAACATTTACTGTATTTAATTTCTTGTTAAGTTTTTAATTATGGCGTATTAGCCGTAATATCAAAACAAATAAAAGTTTTTTCCATGGAATTTATTTCATCTCAATTTTTGATGATGAAATTATAGCGTTTTTCCATTATTTCTATCAAAACAACTTTATTGGTTGTGTAAGTTTTGGTAATAATTCGGAGGCAATTGTTGTCTGATTTTTCTATTATTATAGTAAGTGTCAATTATTTTCAATCAAATCAGTTTCTCAAGTTAATAGAAAATTTACAGTTTACTTGTGGTTTTAAATTTTGACCCAATTTTCAAGGTACATTTTTAAAAATCCTTACATTTAATAATTCCCAACAAATAAAGTTCTCTCATCTTGCAATTTTCTATTGATTCGCCGAAATTAATCAACTAACTGATATAATATTATTTATATTTCATTATTTGTTAATTTATAATCTCGTTTCAAGTTTTTATTGTATTTCACGTTTTTCAGTATAAATATCATTAAATCATTGCCAATTTATGATGTCAAACTGACCTCCCCAATAAATCATCGATTTTTTTATGAATTATTTAGTTATATTCTCAGAATAAATATCAGCTTTGAATTTAGTTTCTTTCTTTCGACAAAAAATCAGGTGGATTAGCAAATTATTTCTCAGAGGTGATTATAGTTTTATAATCAAATACTTGTTTTACTAATTTTATTTTGATATAACTACCTCTTCTAGAAACATGGTCTGATCTTCATTTAAGGGGTGCGTGTGAAAAATTTGTTGAATAAATTTCGCGCTTTTTGGGCTGAAAAAGATGTTAATTACAAATGTTTCACTGTTCTGGCGCCTACTCTCTTAACTAAAAGTAAACTCACATCTGTTAAAATGCTATTAATTTGTTCACTTTTTGGCAAATTTTCAATTGAACATTTCTCTTATTGTTTTTCTATAAAACAGCTTTTTGCAAAGTCATCAATTTTTCAAACGTAACTTTACACGTTTTTAATTTATAAATTATAAAGAACTTATATGTATTACTTATGAACTGTTTATATTGTTAATTCGTGAAGGCAAGTGTCTTGTTAAGGGGGTATATGGCTCATTTGACAAATACACGTTCACATATTTTGAGAATTAAGAGCTTATAAGGAGAACAGAAAATACTGATGTGTTGATCTATCCTTGAGCTTCATCTCACTTCAAAATATATGCTGATAAACATAGTTCGAAATATTTATCTTACGCTAATAAAAATGTATGAAAATAATAAAAAAAAAAAACGAAAATTTTTAATTTTTTCTGTCTTTTTTCAATATTTTTGATCGATTTGTCGAATTTTAATAAAATAATATGTGCAGAAAAATAAGGAAAAGCACACCCTCTTACAATCACCTAATCTAAGCGGCGTTCATCATTGACCCTGACCTTGTTCTCACGCCCTTGAATTATTATGACAGTTTGTTAGATTTCAAGTCAAGAAATATAAAAATAAAATAAATATGAGAAAATTCCCATAGCTCTGACCTTTCACTTGTGTGTTCCAGGTATATTTATTTTTCTCCTTTACTTTGTTTGTATGAAAAATGAAGTTTGTCTCCCTAGAATGATTAAGGGCTCTTTACTGAATGAAATTATTTTCATAAAGTAGGAAATGATTATACATAGACAACAATATCAAACATTTTGGCTTGTTATGCAAATCGACTACAGATAGCTATAGACTATACTGATATCGTGTCTATAATGATGAATGGAATATCGAATGGATTTAGTTTGAACACGTTGTTTATATTTGCACAGGTTTTATCATGTGATGACTTCTGAAATTATTTTTTTCGTTTTTTGATGGTTTACAATTCTAGATTCAAATCTAAGATTGTCAGGAAAAACGCAAGCGATTAGTTAAACTGGATATTAATTTTTTAAATTTGAATTGCATTCTTTTGTGCTTTTGTAAATTACAAATTGTAATTTCTTGATAATTTTAAATTAATTGTCTCGTTTATTTTGTCCCGCAAATTATGAATTTGCGTAGGCAAGCTAATAAATGGTCATTTGTTTCGAGCCATCACATATGATAGACAACTAAAAAAATTCTTGTAAATCAAAGTAATTTGTAATAATAATCAAGTCTGCACAACGCTTCCATTGATATTTTGATCAAGATCACGTACCGTTTTTTTAAATTTATAAATAAATTGCAGAAATCGACAAATTAGCTTAATTCGTTAACACAATTTCATTTTCTCTTTACCTTTAGATGAAGCGGTTTATTTTCAAATACAATTTATGATATAGACTCTCTGAAGGTTGTTACCACGCTTGATCAAGTTTTGTATCTTAGTGTTTTACCTATGGCTTCTCCTACCTATTATACAGGGTTTCGTATGACGAATTTCAATGGAGTCGCTGTGAGACAATGTCTTTCAGATTTTTGAAATTTTGGGAAATTAAGATGCGAACGAGAATTAATTAATTTCGGCCAGATTCTTCCCTGTATTCAATTTTTTCAATAAATTTAGAATTGAAGAAATAAGATTATATAACAAGTTGCCCGGGGATAGAAACTGTTCATCCATGACGATCCGAAACCGGATTAAATCAGCTATATTTTTGAAAAAGTCCAATTTCTGATTGATTCTCACTAATCACGTCCTAAAAAATAGATACAACTCCACATTAGTTGATATTCAAGAAATATAGACATCTAACAGAATAGCCGATTTACTATCTTACCTTGTAAATAGAAAAAGATATGACCACAATTTACGTGGCGCTAAGACAAAAAATAGACCGGGAAATCACCGAAAATCGTTTTCTTTAACAAGCCTGATAAAGTTACAAGTTTGGTCATAAAAATTATTTCATAATATCTAATCCAAATCGTGGTCAAGGGGGTTCTATATCCTGTACCGGAAACAGTGAATCAAAAGGACCTCACCATTTTTTAAATGAGGCAGGTGCGTCACGTGAGTCCTCACCACCCCCTAATATAGCTAACCAATACACTGAATACTACACACATTTGGTTTGTATTCCTATCGCGGCAATTTTGATTCACTGTATTCGGTACAGGATATCTATGACGGTGCACCGCGGTGCTTGCCGGGCATTTTAGCCACTTTTCATTAATTGGGACAAAAACCGCTATATTTTTGATGTCCAAGAAGAAGATCGTTTTTTAATTTCGCGACTTGTTTGGTCTTTATAGCCATGTATAAAGTTCGGGTACTTGTTGAGCTGTTTGGTCTCTTTTCAGAGTCGGGTACTTGCTGGGTCTTAAAGCAACCTTTCAGATTTGGGAACTTAATATGCCAATTTGCATGTAAAAATGAAGTGTCTTTATTTGTGGAACATAATAAACAAAATATCATTTATTGGTCAATTGAGTCTGAGAAATCGATTGTGACTAATACAAATTTGCTATTTTGACGCTGAAATTTATTTCAAGAGTTTCGTACAAAATATGCATCTCACAGTATACAAACATGATATAAGTAGCAAAAACGAGTGCTCCGTAAAAACTGACAAGGAAAAAGTTGTTTGAAAACGTTTATCTCCTTAATTGACAAAAATTAGCCTTATTACTATTTGTTATGCAATTAAGGGAGTACCCATCGCGAAATTTAGGTCTCTGATTTATCTCCCTTAAGGGGATGGTGGTTCCTAATTTGACATATTCAAGGTGATCATGCGCAAAAAAAAGATAATATCTCAGTATTTAATTTTGATTACAGTGCTAAAACTCTATAATTTGGCACTTTAGTAGACCGGAAGTGAATTTTTTTTGTCGGATGAAATCGAAAGTGGGCTCAAGTTGAAGCTTTTCTTTCACTGTCTTCAAAACTGTCAATCATATTACAAAGTTTCATCAAAATTTAACAGTTAATCGACTTTGTACATCAAAATACTTAAAAAATTTGAAAAATGCCCAAAATTTCGAATTTTTTTTTCGGGTTAATTTGCTTTTTTAAATGAATTTCAATCGATTTGTGCATTTTTATGACATAATAACTCCAGAAAAGGTAGGAACCACCATCTCCTTAAACTAATCAGACTAAAAAAATAAGATTGGTGATGTTCCCGCGATTTTTTGTTCACCAGGTGGCGCAGGAGCGCGTTGGAAGACCATTAATTAACACGCTACATTTCATAATGAAGTAGCGCGCGCGGTATCTGTGATCCAAAAAAGATTCAAGGAAAGTAACACAAATCACATACTAACATTTGTAGGAATTTTATGCGCTTAATTTTTTCGCTTAACTCAAAACATATTTCAATATTAAATAATTAATTAATAAGATAGTTTTAAACTTTACGAAATTCACTTTTTTTCATTTTAACAAAGGACCTTTACGTAAACTCATTATTTTTTTGTCTATTTAATGGTCGGCAACTTTGTTTCCGTGTTATTTTGAATGTTTCAATGAATTTCGAAAATATCTGCTGGAGTTTTTGCTGCTGGAGAGAAGTTTGTTATTTTCAAAATCGTTTTTGTGAAATCTTTTATGAGTTTGTTACTAATTTAAAGTAATTTAAGGTAAATAAAACTTAAATACAGTGTTTACAGGACAATATTTATTTCCATTTTTACGTTTGATCATTTTGATCACAAATTATATACTGTTCAAGAGTGGTGAACAACACCCAGCAATGACAACAATTTACATTTAGAACCCCTTTGAGTTATGGCTACAAGGGTTGCAAACAGCGCCAAGAGTTAACATAATGTTCATGAGTGTTCAAAAATCAATATCCGTATATTTCTGAAAGGGTGTCTTTCAAAACGTGGTATCCGTATGAACTCAAAGTTTTCTATAAACTAATCTATTGTCCGTTCACGATAAGATATGTTTCGAGAGAAGACATGATAAAACATCTGCATCAGTCTGGTTATTTCATTTTTATGGTACATGTAGAAGATTAATTTTCTATTAAAATTTTTCCGGCGAATTTCATCATAAGCAAAACAAAAAGCGAGTTTGAATGAGTTGACCTTATTCAGGACGTTGATTTGGTTGTTGGGGTCTGACAAGATATGGATTAAGGGTCCTTAGTTGACAAATCATGACTATTTGAATGATACAAATAACGCGGGATACTAGCACCCAGTTATTATCTTGGATTGCAGAATAGGCACCGAAATGTCATAGATGGTAGAGTGTCTTTCTTCACGCATTTTTTGCGTGAAAAACAACAACAGTTTTATTCACACATTTTCGCTGCGTGAAGAAAAACCCCAGTTTTTTCACGCTTTTTCAATTCGTGAAGAATAACTATAGTTATCTTACGCCTTTTCTAAAACTTTCAATATAAAAATATTTTTGATTAAAAGTTTTTTTTATTTTTGTACGTTTTAAATATGAAACTCAGTGAAAATTCCAATTTCTCAGAATAACTGCGGAACACAACCCTTCCGAACTAATACTTTTCTAGGTTTTCACCGTGTACACTGAGCACAAGTGTACCTAACCCTAATTCTAATCCTTTCAATATAAGATTGTATTTTGTCTATACAGAAGATTATTGTGTACACTTAGGGCATGGCAAAAATTTATGTCGGAAAAAAACTAGGGCATTTTTTTCCTGACAAAAAGTTTTGCATGGTTTTGTTCTGTGTACACAGGGCACAACCTTACCTAACCTTGCTTTAACCCCATTTAATTGAACACGTACAAATTTATAATAAATCAATGTTATAGTTGCAAAAAAATTCAAAATGCGTGAAGAAAAAACTCAAAAACATAGGTTTTCTTCACGCGCGTGAAGAAAAAAGTCAAAATCGAATGTTTTCTTCACGCGCGTGAAAAAAACTCGAAAACATATGTTTTCTTTACGCACAATGCGTGAAGAAACGCCCGAGATCGTATAAAAAGTATCTGCATGCAGTTTTTGATGAATGAAGGACGTCTCAAAATGATCCAAATAACTCTAGCAAAAGCATTCAGTTATCTGAGACTTGATTAATTGTTATTGAAAACTTTAAGCAAAAAATCAATTTACACACGGAAACCTATTCATTGTTTTATTTATTCCTGAATTGCAATTTTCAAACTTGATGGATTGATTTTTTCGTGTTTTGGGTATTTATTTTTCAATCTTTAAAAGACGCATTTTCTGCATATTGTTTATTTTAAATATATAAAGAGCAGAATATATAATTTAAAATGACATATTGAAGATGGAATAAAATTGAGAAACATCGTTGTAAATTATTTGAAAATATCTATTTATTTTAATGCAATGTTTTGCCAACGCGTACGCTCACGAAAAAATATTGTTATTCAGACCACACTTTTTGAGCAGGGATTTTAAAACTCTCGGGTTTGTTTCCAAAAGATATCGATACTTCTGTTATTTAAAAATGAAGTCCAAATATTTGTAAGCAAAACTTTGCATAAAAATAAATAAATATTTGAAATTATATTGTTATACTTAATGTTTGCAACCACACCAACACCTTATCTTGATGAAACGCACTTTTGATATCAAGAGATCATTGGTTCTTAAAAGAGAATCGATATTCAATCAGACTATGATGATCAAAGAGCAATAAGCCGAGAATTCGAAAATTTTTCAAAATGATCTCAAAATACATTATTATATGCGAGATGCTGAGGATTTGCCGATTTTATATTAAATCTTTTGACTCGCGTAAATGGCTGTGAATGAATTGCTGTTGGTGCAACTAACTTCGATTTCATTCGGAGAATACCAGACACATGAACATCAGGAAATCGGAACATTTGCGTAGTCAAGGATGTGTTATAAACTATCTTAGCTGTGATCTGAAAAGAAGAATTAAACATTTTAAATGAGAAAATGACAAGTACAGTCCTCGCTCTCTTACTGGTAGACCCTTGACTGACGTTCTTGAACTGATACATCTATTTGGAAGTGAATATTAAATTTTATGGAAGCAGATTTGCAAAAAAATATTGAAGTGTACTTATTTCTATCTCTCCAGAGATTTTGTCGAAATATTATGGTTCCTGAAGTATCAAAAAATTGTTTTTCTTTCTTACTTCACGTTTAAGAATTATTGAATTATTAACAAACAAACGAACGAACAAAACAATAAAAATATCTGATGTTTTAAATAGGTGGCTAAGTTTTGTGTGTGTGGGTGAGCGCGTGTCAAAGTAGAGCCAATGATTGACGCGTAGGGAAACAATATCATACTCTTCATGCGTATTGTCACACATTTTTTTTAAATCTATATGAAACTGCTGGCTGTATTAAATTTGTCGTAAATACAAAACTTTTTAAATCAATTTTGATTTGCACTGTAGCTTTCCATGGATAAGTTTCAAAATGTTTTTCAACTTGTACAACTTTTCAGAATCAGTATTTGCATCAAATAGGGAGCGAAGACTGTAGTCGTAATAGTACACTTTCTAATTTCTATTTTGACCTTGTTCATAAAATAATGTCCACCAGAACAATATGGAGGAAATAAAACTTCAAAATATTCGTCCATAGGAATCATCCATTTTCCTTCACGTTTCACTTCAGCATTTGCTTAATGTTTGGTTTTTCAAGAAAAAAATACCATTTTTTTTTAAACGACAAAAGTTTTTCAAAATAACTGATCTGGAATTTTAATTCAAGATGGTCGAGAAGTCTACTCAGAAACTGCTAGTTTACATTTTGTGTTAAGTAAAAACCTCGCTTTTTTATTGCCAAACAATCAGTTGAAATTAAAATATTATTAATTATGGTTGCTTATTAATCAAAAGACAATTTTTGGAGTTTCAATATAAAATTTTTGTGTTAATTATTTAACAATAAATTACTTGTTAAACCCTGGCTTGATAAGTCTGACAAAAAAACGAACCGTTTTTAAATGTTTCTTTCGATACCAAATCGGCTAAAATATCCGCATTAACATCAAAATCTTCCGGTAAATGAAGAATATATGGAACATCACAATTATTAAGAACCCATTTTATTTCACCCAGCGATTTCAAAGTCTTATTGCCCGGACTTTCCACGATATCCATGATCACAGTATCATTCGAAGTCTTTTTAAGGATCATTTACTTTAAAGTCATGTAATAATAAGTCTATGCTCCACATGCTTCATATATGCTTCCACATGCTTCCATATATCGTCAGCGAAATAAATGTCACTTAGTAGTTTTGGGGGCTCATCCGATTGACGTCTCAGATTGTTCATAATGAACACAAATATTTAGAAAAAAAATAGAGACATTTATTGAAACTTCTTGAGAAAAAAATAGGAAATGATCTGAACTAATTATTTTCAATATTTCGTTTTAAAATATGTGTAGCAAATTTTAGTCATCCAAGAACGCATTCGGATGACTAGTTTTCAAAAGCCAAAATATGAACGGTGTCGACACCATAGTTACTACTGAGCGCCACTTAACAAGATAAAATCATATTCCTTTATCACACTTCCGTTAGAAATTGACGTTGGAAGATTTTTCTCGTCTAAATTTTACTAAAAGAATCTTTCAACGTCATTTTCTAACTAAAGTGTAATAAAGGGATATCAGAGTAAGATCACATTTAAAAATATCATAACTTCTCGAAATAGTCCTGTTTAAATTTACATAAGGAGATGATTTATTATTACAATTCAAATTAAATTAAAATACACTCGCAAAGGTATACTTTGTCAGTAATAATTAATTGAATCCTGCCTTTGCTTCCCTTAGCATATCTTGGAAAAAAGCCTCACTTCTACGATCTGGCAAGCCAACGAAAAATAGTTTTGATATACCCGGAACATCAATCCAATTTCGCCTGATTTGTTCTCGGCGCTCTGTTCTTCTTGGATTTGAATCTTTTTAGAGTTGAAAATATATAAAATACTTTGAAGATATTTTTTTACAAAAAATCTAAAGCTGTTTATAAATTTCCATGTAGAAATTGTCAGTTTTATTAAAAAAATTCATTATTTTCAAAGATGAAGTAAATTTATCACAAGGGGGGTTCTTGTTCGGCGATATTGACACATTCGGCGATATTGGAACAGAAATAGATATTTTGATCAAAAATTAAAAACGGGTAGGCGTCCGAAAGGACGTCATGTGTGAAACAAATTTTTCATTTTTCAGGGTGTTTAACAATAGATTCGAATAAAGTGAATCACCAAAATGCGTAAGATTAAAAACTCCACCGAACGCAATTTGATAAAACTTGAAAAAAGTAAATATGGGAAATTCAATTTTGAAAATGACGTCATTCGTGACGCTCACGTAGTAATTTGTGAAATAAATCTCAGAAAATTCGGCGATATTGGCACATTTCGCGATATTTGCACATTCGGCGATATTGGCACTGAAATTATTTTAGCTAAACATCGTGAAATTGCCTAGCTTTTTTTGGCGATTTCGGCAAATTCGGCGATATTGGGCCGGCGATATAGGCCCTTGTATTATAAAACCTGATTTTTAAAAAATTGAATCTTAATATTTCTTAACTCTAGCCTATAATCACAATCAACTGAGTTTCATTTTTACAAATACTTCGATGATCAACAAAACTCTCATTCATCAAGATGTGTTTCCAATTTTGTATGTCAAATTCTTTCGTTAAACCTCCAGTATACCCGGTATCAAATTCTTCCAAATCCGTATTTTGGTAACTTTCGATGAATCGACTTGGTAATAAAAGTGTATTAGACGGTTTGTCGTCATAGACATATTCATAGTCAAGCAACCGAGCTAGATTCTCACCCTCAATTTGATTTTTAGCGGCTTTTGTAAGGGATATGGAAAAATCACTCAATTATCAACGTGACACAATAAATTTAGATATCCGAAAACGTAAATTAATTAACGAGAATCTCTTGAGGGTAATCTCACGAGAGAAATAAAATTTGAAAAGAGTGCAAATTAGAATTAAATTAATCTTCAAGAACTCGATTTTAACATTTCCGATATCATTTGCCTAACCTAAGTTCATCTTAAAAAGGAGACTATCTTTATAGCGCGTGTTCGAATCCCACTTATCTTGTCTGAATGATTGTTTTAGTGATTGCTTCAGCGATTACGCACCGATCAACTTTGGCGTCCTAATATCAAGCACCCTCGCCTATTATCATACAAAGACAATCACTAGGACAACATTACTTTCGAATACGCGCTAAAGATATAGTTTCATTTTTAAGATGCACTTAGGTTGAGAAAAGGATATGCGTCCTTTCCGACATGCGTCGTTTTCAACGAGTTATATATACAACCGTCTAAATGTTTTTTCCACGAAAAAGGTGTCATATTATTTGCTTAGGCGGAGGCGGATACTGTTAGATAATAGCGTTTCGTAGGCCCAAAAAGTGCTTGGCCGAGCAAAAAACTTTAGGCTACTGTATATTGATTTAAAATTTTCATTTTATCGTGAAATACCGATTTAAAACAAGTGAAACCAAAAAAATTTTCGAATTCTGTAAATTTGATATTTTTTCTAGAATTTTTTGGAAATACTTGGGTTTAGTCAGAATAAATATAAATTCAGGGGGTTGCCAAATATCGCCGAAAGTTTTTTCGTAAAATTTCGACGATATTGGTAACTTTCGGTGAGATTGGCACTTTCGGTGAGATTGGCACTTTCGGTGAGATTGGCACTTTCGGTGAGATTGGCACTTTCGGTGATATGAGAACAAAACTGAAGTTTTTTTTCTTAAATAAAAACATGTAGGCGTTGGAAATGACCATTTATTATATACAGGATCATATTTTTCTTAAGTTTTTAAGCAGTTTTACAATAGTTTCAAATTAAGTTAATGACGAAAATGTGTAGAATTGAGTTCTCCAACAAATGCAATCAAGCTAAAAGTCGAAAGATAGATTTATGAAATTCAATCTAAAAAATGACGTCATTCATGACGCGCACTCGAGCTATTTTAGAGAGAATCGTGTAATCGCGTTAGTTTTTTCGGCCATATATTGGGCTTGGCTGGGGCTGGGCCTTTTCTGTATGACTAACATTTTGTCTAGAAATTGGTCAACGATAATGTTGGGAATCTCCTTTTAGTGCCAAAACGTCTCAACGTGAAACCTTGAATTATAATATCCTTAAACGTTTATTTATTCACGGGAATCTGGTGGAGTATTCTTACGAGTGAATAAAAATTTGGAAAGAGTGCAAATTGAAATAAGTGGTATCATTCTCAAATCCCGAGCTTTGAGTACCCTCAGTGATTCTAATGTTTGTAGAAAAATTATGCAAATTATCCATATAACTGAAACTGTTATTAACAGTTTATTTTGAGTACGTTCACTTTCCCATTTTGCGTTTTCTTTCTCTGTATAAAGCGACATATATTTTTAAACATTAGACTTATTCAAATTTTCAAAATATGTTTAGGGTAGTTTTCACATAACATAGCCTGGAGCAAAATCATGGTTAAGCAGCATGAGATATTGCATAAATACCGCTCACAATCTGAGATCAATTATTCCTGTACAACCCATAAACTTTATCTTTTAATCTCGAAGTGCATAAAATGCCGAAACACGAATGCTGCATTCAAAAAATTTCAAATTTCGACTGAGTAAAATTTTTTTCTTTTTAAATTCTCTACAAAATGTACTTTTCCGATTTTTCATAACTATCATAGGTTTAAAATGAACGAAAACCGATAACAGCCTATGCACATTACATTAAGAGGGTCGTGAAAGCTGAATGTAGGAAAACGAAAATCAATTTAAATTTGCCATCAATCATCACATGACAAATTTTTAGACACGATTAACAATACAGCAGTGTTGGACAAATAGGTTAACCCTCACAAAAACCTACGTGAGCTTCCGCGAAAATTAACGCATTTAAATACAGTATGTGTTTTTTTTCCTAGCGAAATGAAAATTGTCATTTAGGTAATTACGGCCATTAAAAAATGGTAACTAGGTGGATTATATTTTCAAAACCTTGACATCGGCTATAGCTTGGCTTTCAAAATAAAATCCACCTTGTTACCATTTTTAATTGGCCGTAATTACCTAAATGACAATTTCCATTTCGCAAGTAAAAAAAACACATACTGTATAAAATTCAGACGTCGGACGTATAGGTAAAGGCAAAAGATAGGCGTTTTCGCAAACTTTTTAGACCAAAAGATAGGCATTTTTCAAAAGTAAAAAAATGCATATTGAATTATTTTTATGAATGACAAACTATCAAATAAATTTGTAGTTTTAACTTTTCATTAATCTTCAGGACAGTTGATTTGACTTAAAAATCTGCAAACAATTTGGAGAATAACAAGCCCAGTAGCTTCAGGATTTTAATATCATTGACTGACACTCCGCAATGGTTTTTCCTGAGACGCACATCTATCTAGTCACCTCCTCGCTTTGAAGCGGCAGGTAGCAGCCGGTGAGGCAGACTGTCGTCAATTAACTTACGAAACATAATTAGATTTGGTTATCTTTTTTCCTTATTATCGTTGCTGAATCCAGAATAATGGTGTAGTCAGCTCATTTAAAATATTTTTTTATCTAGTTTAAGGGAAGTACTGTCGCATTTTAAAGGCCAAAAAAACAGGTTTTCAGCGTGGGCCTCACTGAAATACAGAACCAGCACGACATATGGATTTCAGTCGTAGGAGAATTGAACATTAATGTTGCTTCCACAAAAAAAAATCGGAGGGCCTCTGATTGGCCGACCAATCAGAATCGACCTTTCAAAAAGTCGGCAATATTTTCACTTCAAAAAGCCTTATCCTCCCCTGAGTTTTGAAGGCATAGATAATACTTTTATAGCTTTTATTGACCACAGAGAACTGTGGGCAGAACCCCAAGTCCGATTTGCTCATTAAATTTTCATCCGATCTTAAGATGAGCAAAAACTGTTTTTGCTCTTATTTGAGTTGCCTCGGGGAAAAACTTACTCCTCCCTGGATTTTGACGGCAGGAAACTGAAACTAGGTATGAATTACGATCCTTAAGGGCAGTACTGGTCGCATTGTTAAGCCAACAAACAGGGTTTCTTCAGCGTCGCTCATGAAATACTAGAACACAGCACGAACATAGATTTCAGTTTAGGTAATATGAACATTAATTCTTGCGTTCCACAAACAAAATCGGAGGCCTCTGATTGCCGACCAATCAGGAACACCTTTTCAAAAGTTGGCACTACTTTTGCACTTCAAAAGCCTACTCCTCCCTGAGTTTGAAGTAATAGAGAATACTGTTATAGCTTTTATTGACCACAAGAGAACGTGGCAGAGGCCCGAAGGTTCCGATTTTGCTCATTAAAAATTTCATCTGAGCTTAAATGAGCAAAAACTGTTGTTTTGGTTGTATTTGAGTGCCTCGGGTGGAATTACTACTCCCTCCCTGGATTTTAACGGCAGAAACTATAAACTGGTATGTATAAGTCCCTTAAGGATACGCGCCACAGGCCCGAAGGTCCCACAAATTTCCATTTTTTTATTTCGTCTTTTTGGAAAACAGCGATTTCAAATTCCACAGAAATTTTCCAAAATTTTGAAAAAATGAAAGATAATATTTTCTTCAATCGCGAATTAAAAATACTTTTTTCATGGACAATTGAAAATAAAAAGACTTCTGTATCAACTTGATTTTTGTCATATTTCAGAAAAAAACATTTTTAAAGATTAATCTAGAAAATTTCATGTGCCGAAGTCTCTAAATGCGACCAGTGACTCCTTAAGGATACGGGCAGAGGCCCCAAGGTCCACAATTTGCATTTGTCGTATGTTCGGTTTTTCTTGGAAACAGCGATTCAAATTCAAAAATTCCAAAATTTTTGAAAAATGGAAAGAAATATTTCTCAAATCGCTGATAAAAATTACTGCTTTTTCATGACGATCTGAAAAAAAAAGACTCTTATCACTTATTTTTGTCCAATTATTTCAGAAAAAAACATTTTAAAGATATCTCTAGAAAAATTTCATGTCGCGAGTCTCTAAATGCGACCATACTCCCATTAAGAAAGATTTGATTCGAAGCTTTTATTTTTGAATTCGTAAAATTTTCAAAAAAATGCAAAACATTATTAAATTTCACGCATTTTTCACCCAAAATTGTTTTTGTTCGTTTTTCTAAAATCTGTGAATAAAAACAAAAAATAGCCACTTTAACTTTTTTTCATGCATGTTCATATATTTTCTGACTGCTGTTTAAAAAATCATAACATGTTCATTTGTCATTTTTTGTCGCCTTTTTTTAGAAATATTATGAAAAATTTTCGCAAATCAAGGCCAAATTTTTTTTAATGCTTTTTTGAATCTCCTTGTGAAATCAGACCGAACAGTTGTGTTATCTTTGGTATCTTGATTTCCGTATTTCAACCGATGGAAGGGTCAATCGAATATTCGTTTCTGAACTACTGATGAAATTTACAAGACTTGGAACGCCATTTATAAAATTTATTATTTTCAAAAAATCTCAATTAAATTTCGGGTGTTATAGGCTACTTTTTTTTCAAAGTCAGGAGATTTTATATATTTAAACGCAATTGAAGGTCAATTTTTTTTCCTGAAAAGCTGTTTTTCTCTTTTTTTTCATGGAAAAAAACGTTCATATTCAAGAATTTTTTCATATGGATAATAATTCCCCACTTATTAGCGCATAACACCCGAAAATGCCTGAAGTTATAAATATCGCCTTCAAAAAAAATCTACACATCGGGTCAAGTTGGAAATGGAGTTATATTGAAAAGTGGTTTGTTTGATATTTTGACAAATACTGAGTTATGTTGAGGAATTATAAATATAAAAGTTTGCAAGAATGAACACTTTTATTGAAGATAAAATAATAAAATCTCAGATTTTTTTTTCTTTCATAAATCGCTCCGAAAAAATGTACCAATCTCCCACATCGCTGCTACCCCCTAAAGCATAATTTGAATCGCGCTTCCCGAGCGCATTCAGGAAAAGATCCTTTACTGCCAAATATCAAGGATTTTATAATTTCGTTTATTCTTGACTTTGATTAAAATTTGTGTTCATCGCAATAATTGTCTTTTGAGTTCATTGAAATTAAAAACTCTAAAACGTATTAGTTCAATGTTATTGTAATTTCAAAAAGAAAATTGAATTTCTTAATTATTAATATTATTAATTTAATAAAGATAGATGATCTATCATAGATCTTAAAAAATTACCCTGTGATAGAACTTCTATCCAAGAAAAACATGGCACGACGCGTCGCAGAGAAATAAGCATTTATCGGGACAAAAATGCCATATCGATTACGACGGCTGCATTGACATTTCTACCACGATTAGTTCTCACCCGAAAAAACTGAACGCAGAGAAGAGGCAATATTTTGAATTTGGGGCGGCTTCATCGACATTTCGGCCACATTGATATTTTAGGGCGGCTACACTGAATGATTTAAAAAATAATGAGCACCGTTCGCGGACTGAAAAAAACGCGTTCGTGGGGTAAAACGAGCGTTCTCAAAGTAAAAAAAACGCGTTCGCGGAGTAAAAAGCCCGATTGCGAGGTCAAAAAGCGCGTTCGAGGGGGTAAAAAAGGCCGTTTGCGGGATAAAAAACGCGGTCGTCTATTGCTTGGGAGGCCTTATAATTTATTATCAGAATGTGGTAGAAATGCCAATCTAGCCGCCCCAAAATATTAGTCTGGTATAAATGTCAATGAAGCCGCCATGAAATATCAATGTCGCAGAAATGTCAATGAAGCCACCCTGAAATATCATTGTCGCATAAATGTCAATGAAGCCGCCCTAAAATATCAATGTGGCAGAAATGTCAATGTAGCCGCCTAAAATTCAAAATATTGCTTCTTCTTTGCGTTCAGTTTTATTGAGTGAGAATTAATCGTGGCAGAAATGTCAATGAAGCCGCTGTAATCGATATGATTTATATAATATGAATAATTTGTGGGACATTATTCCACCAAACAATTACGTGCATATTTCTATACAAATAATCTGCATAAGATAAATTAAACTGAAATGAATTTGAATATTATTTTATGGGCATGTGAAGTTGTGAAAAAGCTTATCTTTTAACGTGAAATTCAAATTTCTGCTATGTATCGAAAATGATCCCTACTGCGTCTTTTACACCAGTAGGCGTAAGTGACCAATGAAATAGCGGGATTCTTGAATTAAGTCGACAATCGAGTATTCTGATCGGACATTGGCTCATAGTTACGCCGACTGGTGTAAAAGGCGCAGTAGGGATCATTTTCGGTATAGCTGAGAAAAACATTGTTTCATGTCAGAATATCCAGTTTTCTTACTTTTTTTTCTCACCTATTCAGAAATAAGTTTAAAATTGAAGATTATTTTTTGCGTAAATTCTGGAATTCGCTGATAACCAAATTTTTCTTGCCAACTTTCATCACAAACGAAAGACTAAAACATTGAAAAAAAGTATCTTTTTCTCGAATCACAAAACTGATGATAGTGACCTCTCGTGTTTTCCATGGTAAAAAGTCTTTATTTACTTAATTATTTTTTTGCTTGAGTTAAAGTTACAAAAATATCATTTGCGTAATTTTAATTTTCATGCGAATTCAGTGAATATGTTGAGGAGATTAACATCACGATGTTCAACGCGATCAGCATCACAAGTAGCTTACACAGCGGATAAGTGAGTTTTATTTTTATCACGTTTTTCTGGTAAATCCATAAAAGGTGATTTTAGATACAAAATTTCATACCAAATGTCTGTTCAAATAAGTTTTAAATTGGACTTTTTATGATGTTACGCAATTCATGTAAAATAGCTTTGGGAACTCCCAAGTACTCCAATGTTTGGGGTCCGAACAGTTACAAATTTAATTTGACGCTACTAAATGTCTCAAGCTTTAAAAATTTCTGGAAGAATTTGAAACTGCACACAAGTTCAAGTTCCGTGAATTTTCCATCAATTTTTATGTTTCAAGATGGCTTTAAGGGTGTGGGTGTCGTTGATTAGGCTGTTTGCTAAAGTTTTTCTAGCGGATTTGGTTACGGTGCTACTGCAGAAACTTGCTCAACTTGAAGAATAAGTTTTCAACGTCAATTAAGCACTATTTGTAATCTGGTCCAATCTAACCTACGCCAACACAGGAACCTTAGATAAGCCTCCCGAAAAAACACGCAAGAGCTATCTCCTCGTACAATTTTCATCGATTATTTTTAACTTTGTTATGTTATGCTCAAAAGCAGCAGTACAAACAATTCTTTACAGCCTGTTTGTCGAAATTTCGGTTGTAACGAAATAAATCGCGAAAAACCAAAACTAAACATTTAACGAAAATTGAACGAAAAAAAAAATTAGCCGTCAAAAACAAAATTTCTAGAATCAGGCTTTGATGAATTGTTAGTACGGCTTCTCTGGAGCCTAACATAAGATAATAAAAACAATGGATAAAAATTCTAGGAGAAGATAGCTTTTTAGTGATTTTTGGGGAGGCTTATTTAATGTTCCTGTGTGAGCGTAAGTTGGATTGTATCAGATTACAGTAATTGCGGAAATGATCTTGAAGACTGATTTTCCAGTTTAGCGAATTTTTGCGATACCACTTTTGCTAATTTACCTAGAAACCAACTCGAAAAACAACTTAATCAGCGACACCCACAAGTTTAAACCGCAAGTTTCTCTATTTTTTGAATTTTCGAGCTATTCTTTTAAACGGAAGTTTCGGATATGAAAAAAATAGACTCTAGAAGTCTCAGCTTTTTAAACTATGAAGAAAGTTTTTCTGGATAATTTGGAAGTGGTCTACAAAAACTTTATCTGGCATAAGAATATTTATTAATTGAAAATTATTTAAAGCTCTTAAATTATATAAAAAAAAAAATTCAGATATAAAGTCCAGCGAGGTGATTTTACAAAAATTTCAATTGCAGATGAGAAAAGTCTTTTATCGATAGTAAAAGGTAAAGGAATAACTGGCGAAGAAAATCTTGAAGGTCATAATGTAGACTGGATGCGAATTGTTCGCGGAAAAGGTACACTTTTGTTAAAACCTCAAACCACCCAGCAAGTTTCTGAAATTCTTCAATATTGCAATTCTAGAAAATTAGCCGTTGTACCTCAAGGAGGAAATACTGGTCTTGTCGGAGGTTCTGTACCGGTTTTTGACGAGATTATTTTGAGCATGTCTTTGATGAATAAAGTTGAAAAAATTGATTCGGTTTCTGGAGTGATAACCGCGCAAGCTGGATGTATTTTAGAGCAATTGAATCAAGAACTGGCCCCTCACAAACTGATGATGCCCCTTGATTTAGGACAGGAAAAAACTAATATTTAAAAGCGAAAGGAATGTTTCGCTTATTCAAAGTTAGCTCATGATTTTAGCATCAAAAACTAAATGTGGTCATTTGTATAACGTCGAGATACAAATTTTGGTCAAAAATAAAGGTCATTTAAATTTCTAGAAGTCTACTATTTGCTTTCAAAAATATTTCGTTTATTAGGCCGCTCAACCGTTGACAATGTTATTGTGAATGGAAATGATAAATCACCGCACAAACTTTATTTTAGGAGCTAAAGGGCAATTAAGCAAAACTAAATAAAAAATAGTTTTTTAAGTGGGTGAAAATGCTTGATTATGACTTGGTCAAATTTCGACCATTGATAATCAAAATGTTAGAGCACTTTTACTTCCTTAATTTTTTTTGAACAAATATGAAAAACTTTAGGCGAATGAAAGTAATATCTGACCGCGAGATATAGATTTGAGGCTAAGTTAACTCTCATACTCGGCATTTTTCATTGATTAAATAATCATTGATTAATATTTTTTTTTAATCGAAAAAAAACAAAACATGATTAAAAGGTTATTAAAAGTAAAATTTTTGGTATCAACAAAAGAATCATTGTTTAAGCGATTGTAAATTTCCTGAAATCTGGTTGGTTCAAATTTTAACCAATTAGAATTCAGCTATTATAAATATATTTCCCATAATTATGTTCAATTTTTTATAAGCGTTAAATTTCACGTTAAATGTGAAACTCGTTATGTAGTTACATAGTTCGAAAAACGGGAAACATCTCTTGTACCCTAATTGGCCGATCTCTTCTGTTCTTAGTACATATATCCCCTATTTACAAAAGTGTGAATAAGAGATATTGTATAATATATCCCTTATTCACACTTTTGTAAATATCCCGGCCCTGATTAGGAAACGTAGTTTGTTTTTAAGTAGTTGGGCCGGGATATTTACAAAAGTGTGAATAGGGGATATACTGTATAATATATTGCCTTGGTGGGTAGGAGAAAACAATTGGTCCGAATCCGAATTATTTATGTAGACCAATTCGGGTACAAAAAAAAGTTCACCTTCTCTTGTACCCGGATTAGTCTGATTAAAATATATTTATTGAAAAGCGCAACATCATGATTATGCGTCAGAAGGGTGATCGAGGAATTTCGCCGACTTCACTGGAGCACAGACTGTGCTGCACAGTGATAGGCATAAGTTATGCCGCATAACTCATGCCGCATAAGTAGGGTCAAAATCAATAAGCGTTTTAGTCGTTTCGCCTACGCATTGTTTTCATCAAATTTCCTTCAAAATGACCGAAATTTTTCTTCGAAATTTGAATTCTGTACTGAGTGGTTTAGTTTTGCAGATAAATCTCCCGGTACTGATCCTACTTATGCAGCGTAAGATATGCCTATCACTGTGCTCCAGTGCAGTTGGTTAACTCGTAGACTTTAGAAGTTCGCCATTCTTTTAAATTGAGCCATATAATCAAAGTTTCATTATAAACATACATTTTTTATAAGTTTGAAATACAATTCAGTCAATTTGCTATACAATTGAAAGAATTTTTTTTCGATGAATTAAAAAGTATTTAATGAGCATAGGAAAAGAAAATCGCGAAAATGACCTCCAGTAACACACAAAAGTGCAATAATAATATAAATTTAAAAGTTTATTTATATTTTAAACTACTGCATAGTACACAGTGTATTATTTTTAAATAAGTCTATTGAAAATCATTTGAAGTGTACTGTACACTTCAAATGATTTTCAATAGACTTATTTAAAAATAATTATATGTTTTTTACAAAATTGTCTAGTAAAATGGCTCTTAAATTGTTATGAAATATTGATTAATTGATTTAAAGGACAAGTTTTCATGCCTTCAGTTTTGTAGCTTTAAAATGCGTCTAGCTAAGAGCGATCATTGTTTGTTTCTGCAAACAAGAGTTAAGTATTTTCCGGTTAGGGATTTTTCGATTTAGAGCAAACCGACCACCTGGTCAACCACAATGACCAGTGATCTGTGATTGCAAGGAGGATTATATAGGCATGTCACATTCAGACTGAAACACCCTTTCTGAGACCCCTGCCATCGCATCCACGAACGTGGTCAGCCTGGTAGAGGAGGTGAAATTTTTGCACATCACAGTCATTGAAAACTATTCAAAAAAAGTTTGGCTGAAGTCAAAAGAGACAACTCGGACCAGTACTTTAAAACCGCGGCAAAAAGATAGACTTATATATGAACATTTGCAATCACATTTTACTATCCTCACCCGTAATTTCAAAAACTTTTTTGAACGTAAACATACTGAAGCGTACTTTAGAAAAACACAACGCCCCAGTTTGAACATTCAACAAGATGAAAATTTTATAGCCCTCTTCTTCAAAATGGGCCATATCAAAAAAATAAAGGCCCCTTTTTTGTTAAAAATGTTTCTGCATACATTCTCGATTCCAAACTTCTCAAGTCTACTTATTTTTTCTGTGAACAAATCTTTACTTTTGGAAATAGTGAAAAACTGAAAAATGTCAAGTAATAAACATTTTAAATTATATGTACTGAAAGGTCACTAGAGACCAAAAATGGTCAAATTTTTGGGATGTCACAGGGGGATTTTTGCCCTCTGATGACCTTTCCGTACAAAATTGACCCCTAGTTGCTAGTATTTTTATCAGAAAGTGGAGCCTTCCGATTCTTTTGGGGGTACTCACAAGTCTCTACGATACTGTATCGTATATCAAACTACCGTAAATTTCAAGTTCATCGTAAAAACTTGGGATGCCCTTAAAAGAGTCGGATGGCTTGACTTGTATCTTCGAAACACGATATACGGTAACTTGAAAAAGTTCTCAAATAACATAAAAAAAACATTTGGGATGAATTTCAAACGTTTTTAAGACTTTTTTTCATTACACCAAAGTCCGAATAAAATCACGTGACGAAATAATTGAAAAGTCTTAGATTTTTTTAATCACGATCAAAGGTTTTATTTGGTGATTCCAAAAACGCACAAACGTCATTTTGTCTTAAATTTGATCGATAACTTTATAACTGATCTTGTGACAAGATCAGTTATAAAGTTATCGATTAACTTTAAGATAATGCGAAGATTCTTGTCATCAATGATTAAGCGTCGTAAAATGCGATTAAATAGTGAATAGCGAGTACTTGCTATAAATCGAGTCTACGAGTTAAATTCCTCGACCACCCTTATGAGTCAAAAGTTATGACCCATAATCATTCCTGTTTCGTTTTTTACAAATTATTCTTCAATCAGACCAATTTGGGTACAAGAGAAGGTAAACTTTTTCTTGTGCCCAAATTGATCTTAATAAATAATTTGGATTCAGACCAATTTGGGTACAAGATAAACTTTTTCTTGTACCCATTTCGGTTCAAAATATACCGACTTGAAAAACAACAGCTATTTCAAAAGATGTTGTCAGAACTTTCAATCAATTCACTGTCATAATTTTCCTATTTTTTATCTAAATAAAGGTGCAAAAGGCAGTTGTCAAATTGGCGGAAATCTCTCCACTAATGCTGGTGGATTAAGACTCTTGCGATATGGAGGTTTGAGAGGTACCGTTTTAGGAATTGAGGCCGTGCTGGCTGATGGTACTATTTGTGATTCACTTCAAACATTACGGAAAGATAACACAGGATACGATATCAAACAAAATTTCATCGGATCTGAAGGAACATTAGGTAATTTTTAGACTTCATTTTGTCTATTTTGAAAACAAAATTTTATCATATATTCCGACAAACAAGTTGTCATCATCAGTGATATAAATTATAGTACTTAAATTTTTCGGAAAAATTAATAATTTTACAAATTAAAAAGAAAATTTTTGTCTTTAATATCATTCTGATATCACCGAAGATTATTTCGTTATGGTAAAACTTAGATTGGGATCCCTAGGCTTTTGCTTTCGCGTGCACGTCTGAATTTATTTTCGAAGCTGTGATTTGTCAACGTCGTGATATCCGATGCTTTCATAGGTCAAACACGCAGAAAAAACTATGGGCCTTAGGCCAATTTTGAATATAGGATACCGTATCCTTAATTAAGGATTTAATTTATCAAACCCTGAGAAATTGTCGTGGTTTGAATAATACTGGCAAGAAATTTTTATTCGATTGTACAGAAATATTATTTTTCATTTTTATAAGTGATTTTTAATTTTATATGTGAATTTTTAATTTTATAAGTGAATTTGTATTAATAATAATGGAATAATAAATCGGAAACGTAAGCTAAAGGAAATTTGCCAATTGATAGTAAAAATTTATTTTTTTTGTGATGCAATAAATGCATTGTTATTTGATATCTCAAACAGTTTTGAAATTATAAGATTTATCATTATATAAAACAATCCGCGAGCTATATTTTTTATATACAAAACGTGCGTCATCAAAGTGAACCCGGGGAATAACCTTCAAAGAAGCAGCCAATCACAGGCGCGCAACTTCACTCGCAAAATCTTTTATCCAATAAAATTGCTTCGACAAGCACGTAATGAGGAGAGAACTAATTATCCATATTTTTGGTTGTAAACGGTTTGGATTTGATTGTATAGCTCTATGAAGCTTAATAAAGACTATTTATACGGTCAGGGAAATGTCTATCAGACAACCTCCACGCCGTTACATACATATGATCGTTAAAAGCAAGAACCTGTGTTACCCGTTATTTTTAGGTGTGATTACCCGTGCAGCTGTTTTATGTGCACCTTTACCCTCCTCTATAAATGTAGCTTATCTTGCTGTGGAATCGTATGAAAACGTACGACTTTTATTCAGCGAAGCCAGAGCTCATTTGGGTGAAATCCTTTCGGCTTTTGAATTTATCGACCAATCTTGTATGAAAACTCTCGAGGATAATTTAAATCTGAATCCTCCAACTGATGTATCTCCATTTGCATTGGTTATTGAAACACATGGGTCGAATACTGAACATGACAAAGAAAAACTCGATAATTTTCTAGAATTAGTTATGGAAAAAGGCTTGGTTTTAGACGGGACAGTAGCTGAAGATTCGGTCAAAATGCTTTATATTTGGGGACTCAGAGAAAGAATGGCAGAAGCCCTACAATTAGATGGTTACGTTTACAAGGTTATTTAGATATCAAGTATCAAATCAAATTATAAATCATAAAATACAACCGAAATTTTGAAAAAAGTTAAACGAGTAAACTTGGAAATATTAAGGTTATTTTTTAGAAAACTAAACGCAGTTTCGTCACTGCCGTTTGAGAACGGAAAAAATATTTGCAATTTTTTTTCTCGCATCAAAAGCCAAATATAAACTACATAATCGAATGTTTTTAAGTATCACCGAATGTCCGGTTTTACCGGGTTCTGACTGGTAAAAATTTAAAAAGTCGATTCTGAGAAAATCGTACATCTTACGAAGCTCATTTTTTGCAAATTAGTACCACTTTTTGTCAGAAATTTTTGGCAAAGTTTTTTCTTTATTTGATACCCTTCAAAATTGATTGTATAAATGAAATTTTACTCCTAAAGAAATTTAATATGACCAAAAATTTATTTTCAAAGATTTTCTTGTAAATACTTCTCAGGAAAGCATATTTTCAGGCCAACAGGTCTCCTAACTTATAAAATGACAAAACTTTAAAAACAAGAAGCCTCAGTTATTTGAAGATCTACGCGGAAATCTAACTTTAAATTTCAGTATGATGTTTCAATACCGTTGGAAAAATTTTATGACCTTGTTCTGGATATGCGAGAACGGCTTGGAGACAATTGTCTTCGATGCGTTGGATACGGGCATGTGGGTGACTCAAATTTACATATTGTAAGTGATTTTAAATCAAATAATTTATCATAAATTATTTATGGCTGAAATTTATGTCAGTAATTAAAATTTACTCCACGGGAACGTTCTTAAATTAATTGTCTTCCGCAGCTACAGAGGATATAAGTTTGCTGATTTTGCCGTTTTGTCGATAGGAAATCGACCAAACGGAGAACTTCTTTGATCTTGTCAGATAAAAGAGAATGATTTTATTTCTCTTGGTACACTTTGACATATCCTGTTCAGGAAGAGTGAAAACAAAAAACAGGAGAATGTACTAGACTAGAAAATAACCGTCTCTGATTGGCCGACAGGAGGCTTGTCTTCTCAACTATCGCCTGAAATCCCTATTTTACACCAGACTGATATCGCTCTCCCGAGATTTGTGTTCACTCCCTCTGAACAGGATATATTTCACCGTTACAAAAGAAACATCGATGAAATTTCCTAATTTTTTTCTAAGGTTTTTAAAAAAAAATTTTTAAGAACAGCACAAGATAGATTGATTGCCAGCAAAAAAAAGTTTATTACTATCGAATAGATAGTTCTATAATATCCGATTTGCTCGCAAAAATTATTTATTTATTTTAAATTCTAGACAAAGGATAGTCCAAATTACTAAGAATATATACTTACAAGCAAAAAATGACTCAAATGAAAGTAGTTTCAATATGATAATTGTAAGATTTTTGACCCCTTTCAATATTTCCAAATTTTAAGCGAGGTGGTCGACGGCAATCTGGACCTTTTAAACTGCGCCTCAAGAATAAATGAGGAGAACAGTAGTAACTTCATTATACTTTGTAATGCAAAGAAAGGTTTTGATGAAACTTGAATTTAAAAAAATACTTTGCCATGTTTGGAATAGGCCCTGTCCAACCTCAGAAAAAAGTGCGAAATATAATCTTAAATTTTTTTGTCAAGCCTTCGTCCATGACCCAATTTTTACGATTTTTCACGAATGACCATCTTATCCACGTGGGAATCGACGTTAGGGCCCGGAATATTGATTTTTTTCTAGGTGGCGCTAAATCGCAAAAATGATCCTGAATACTGTAAAAAAATAAAGAAAAAAAACAATCATTTCTGCGATTTAGCGCCATCTAGGAAAAAAATCAAAATTCCGGGCTCGAAAGTCGATTTTCACGTGGATGAAATGGTCATTCGTGAAAAATCGTAAAAATTGGGTCATGGACGAAGGCTGACAAAAAATTTTAAGATTAAAATTTTTGGCACTTTAGAGGTTGATACAGCTTATTCCAACGGAAAATATTTTTTTTAATCTAAAGATGTCCATCAAAAACCTTGTATTTGCATACAAAGTAATAATGAAGTTCACTACTGTTCTCCGTTTATTCTTGAGGCGCAAGTTAAAAAGGTCAGATGTGCCTCGGACCAGCTCCTAAGCAAAAAATGTAAAAGTGGCGCGCAGTAAAATCTGCATAAAATAGGATTGCGAGAATATTCTGGCAGAAATTATGTCTGATTCAGCCGATTTAAGAATTTACTTAGAGAATCGGGAATATTTTCTGAAAAAGACAATAAAAATCGCATGCAAGCGTTCGTGAAGTTAAACTTAGGTTGGGAAAAAATTGTAACATAAGGTTTGGTTTATCACATACACAGATTCATAATTCGCGAAGTATGTTTAATTTCGATATGTAGAGAATTTTTTGAGCAATAGATATCGGCACTAATGTATTTCGATACGTTATATGACTTTATACTTCACTGAGAGAAAAAGGCAGCATAAGGTTTCATCATGTTAACGTTCATGTTAAAATAATTATAGAATGAAATAATTTTTGACTTTTCAAGGTTACGCAAACTACAATAATACGATGAAAAAAATCATTAACATTAGTCCATATTTGACCAGTAGTATTGAAAACCGTCCCCCCCAATACGGAATCGCAAACAAACAAGCTGAGAGTTTAATAAAAATAGTTCAGATATACACACCAAAGAGTACTCGAGAATTACAGAAGATTTGATGCGAACCACTTATATTTTTGAATGGGTGTCTCGCCGAAAGAAGGATCTGTTGTGCTGAATGGAATTGGGTCAAAAGACGAAATATCTTCATTGAGCATAAAACGGATGAAGTTAATTCATCAAAATGAGATTTTATTGAAAAACAGTATGGATCCTGTAGGAATTCTTAATCCATATAAAGTTCTTCCAATTAATAATAAATAATTCTTAAAAAAACCAAAGTCAACTTAATTACAGCATCGTCACATTTTTGTGTCATTCTGTTTTTACTCAAGGCTGAATCTCAATCAAACGTTTCAATTTGGCAAAAACTTACGTGTTTGTAAATTCAGCGTTTTATAGCGAGAACTAGCTGAAGAACAAATAGAAAGGGAGCAAAAAAATGTGACATGAATTTATACACAAACTAATGTTTTCAAGTGTTCGACGGCTCTGATCACGGCTTGTCGGATGCATAAAATTACAAGAAAAATATTTACTGAAATCCTGAACAGGTAATCAAATAAAAATTGGTAAACATATTTTCTAAAAAAAATTACTGAAGGCCTAGGCTGAATCAATATCACCGAAGTTTTTCACCCACAACAAATAGCCTTAAAAAATGTTCGGCAATCTAAAGGGTACTTTCGAACGATACTGGCACAATCGAAGACATTTAGAAAACCATCAAATTCAAATTCAAAAGAGTAAAGTTGAGATAATTCAATCTTGAAAAAGGAAGTCATTCATGATCACCTAGAAAATACTTGTCATAAAACTTTTGAATAACATGAGGCCGGTTTGCGAGGTTGGAAACTTCGGATATCTGCACACTAAATGGTTTCAGACAAAAAGTGAAATTACGTGGTTTATCAGCGATATAGGCTAATGTCCGTTATCGAACAGTGTAATCTGATTTTGTGGACTTGCTTTATATTAACGGTAAAAAAAATGGTACATATGAAATACTAGTAGATTTTGAGCAGCATCTAAAACAATGACTTGTTGAAATTGTGGTAAGGCAGTTAAATCGATCGTTATCTATTCCTGTTCTTTTTCCGTGCCATTTTGGTTTTTTCTAATTGTTGGAACTAAGACTCCGGTTCAAGTTCTGAAAACTTTATTATTTTAGAATGTGTGATTAACAAATCAAACCAGATTTTCTGTTTTATACTATCGTCGACAATGATTACTCGTCAGAATAATTGCATTTGCCTTCAAATCGATTTTTACGTTCTTTTTATTTTTGGCGTAATTGGAACTTCAAAAAATCAGGAATATGAAATATCTCTCCTTTTTCGCCCCGCTTTCCAGCTAAAAAAAAATAATTTATATTAGTAGTAGTATTATATATTATAGTACTTACCATATACTATACCCCTTAACACACTCTTCCCTTATCACCTTTTGGTTAGAATCGCCGTAGCCATTTGAAGATTTTCACTCAGCGCGGTGTGGCGGAAAAGACCCGTCTTAAAAATAAGGGGCCGAATGTAGGCGAAACTGTGTAGATTTGATCGCGAGTTGAACGAAGCAAACAAATTTTCTTCGCGCTTCCGCCTACATTCGACCCCTTTATTTTTTTAGACAGGATGGTTTATAGAAAGCGCGGAGAAAAGCCATAAGCGCGCGATCTGAGATTGCTACTTCTTTTCCTTTATTGTTAGAATCCAATAAGTTCTTGTTGTTTCTTCCTTCCAATTTTTTCAGCCGCAGGGCACATACATACACGGCCCTCTCTTTATTTTAATTTCTCTTTTCATACAATATTAATCTTATATTTTTTCATTATTACTCAACCTATCATACACTAGGACTTGATCTGCCTCGTTATGCACTTTACACTGTTTTGACCAGTATATAACGTCAAAAAAATTATAATATTTTGATAAATGAGCAATTACTTTTTTTTCCTATAATTTTACCAAAAATTGGAGAAAAAGTGCCTTTATTTAGCCTGATTTCCTTCTTGGAAACAAAAGTAATGTCATTTATCAAAATAATTATATTTTTTTGATTTATATACTGTTCAAACAGTGCTAAAAGGTGTCATTTAATCGAGGATTGATTAACGCAGCAGCTTCAAACTACACCTGGTTAATTTTTGATTAAGTGAAAATATAGTATATATATAGTGGTTTTATATTAATTAATATATAAGAACCATCAGATTATAAAAGTCTTGATATAAGCCCATTCGTAACCGTGAGGTTAGATATCATGGTGTTAGTAATAATTTATATACTGTTGTTTCTATAATCTAACCACTCGAAATTTTGATTGGATTGGTAACAAAATGACTATCCCGCGAAACTGAGATAAATAGCAGATAATCATAAATAGGCTATTTCTGACTTATTGTCGAGGAGAATACTATAAAACCAGTTGTTAAAAAGTTTTTTGACTTGGATTTGCTTGCAAATTTTTAAGGATTATCGAAATATGGTATTGTAAACAATCGTCTCAAAAAATTTAAGAATTTTTTTTTTTTTTTTTTTTTCGAAGGGGCGCATCAGAAAATATTTGAGCACCGAACCAAAACCCTCTTAATAACCTTCCTCTTAAATATCCTTTATAGGCTATATTCCCTTTATCACCTTTTGGTTAGAATTTGCGTAAAGGCCACTACATCTTTTAACGTGCGTTTTTAACGTTGTGGCTACGCCCAATCCTAAACCAAGGTGATAAAGGGTAATAAATTATAGCCCTCTGTGAAATTTGGTCCCTCAAAAACAAAAGGGGGTGAGAAAACAACGCGGTTTTCAAAAACGACCAGTCGGATTACGTTCTTAGATAGCTCAACTCAAACTGTGCAACAAATACCATAAAGTGAATAATACAAATAAAATTGGTCCCGAATCAGACCATTGTTTTCCTTTTATTTCTNTAGAGGTTGAACAGCTTATTCCAAACATGGAAAATATTTTTTTTAATCTTAAAGATTCATCAAAACCTTGTATTTGCATACAAAGTATAATGAAGTTACTACTGTTCTCCGTTTATTCTTGAGGCGCAGTTTAAAAAGGTCCAGACTGCCTCGACCACCTCCTTAAGCCTAATTAATGTAATAAGGGCGCGCAGTAAATCTGCATAAAATAGTGATTGCGAGAATTCTGGCAGAAATTATTCTGATTTCAGCCGATAAGAATTTTACTTAGAGAATCGGGAATATTTTCTGAAAAAGACAATAAAAATCGCATGCAGCGTTCGTGAGTTAAACTTAGGTTTGGAAAAAATTGTACATTTTGTCTTTATTTAACTATAGCCATGAATTTTCAAATAAAATTTTCGGCGAAATAAGATGTTGTTTAAAAAATATATCCGATTTTATTGTAGAGAATTTTTTTGACAAATAATATCGGCACTATGTGATTTTCGGATACGTGTATATGACTTTATACTTCACTGGAGAGAAAAAGCAGCAATAAGGTTTCATGCATTTAACGGTTCATGTTAAAATATTATTTAGAAATGAAATAATTTTTGACTTTTCAAGGTTACGAACTACAATATACGATTGAAAAAATACATAGACATTAGTCCAATTTTGACCATAGTTTGAAAACGTCTCCCCAATACGGAATCTGCAAACAAACAAGCTGAGAGTTTAATAAATATTTCAGAATATCACAACCAAAGAGTACTCGAAAATTACAGAAGATTTGATCGAACCATTTATTTTTGAATGGGTGTCTCGCGAAAGAGGATCTGTTAGTGCTGAACATGGAATTGGGTTCAAGAAGACGAAATATCTTCATTTGAGCAAAACCGATGAATTAATTCATCAAATGAGATTATTGAAAAACAGTATGGATCCTGTAGGAATTCTTAATCCATATAAAGTTCTTCCAATTAATAATAAATAATTCTTAAAAAACCAAGTCACTTAATTACAGCATGTCACATTTTTGCTGTCATTCTTAGTTTTTACTCAAGCTGATATCCGTCAATCAAAACGTTTCAATTTGGCAAAACTTACGTGTTTGTAAATTTCAGCGTTTTGATTAGCGAAGACTAGCTTGAGGAACAAATAAGAAAGGGAGCAAAAATGTGACATGATGTATACACAAATAATGTTTTAAGTGTTCACCGGCTCTGATCACGCTTGTCGGATGCATAAATTACAAGAAAAAATATTTATGAAATCCCTGAACGGTATCAAACAAAAATTGTAAACATATTTTCTAAAAAAAATTATCAGGCTAGGCTGAATCAATATCACCGAAAGTTTTTCACCAAAACAAATAGCTTAAAAAATTTTCGGCAATAAAAGGTACTTTCGACGATACTGGCACATCGAAGAATTTAGAACACCATCAAATTCAATTCAAAAGAGTAAAGTTGAGATATTCAATCTTGAAAAAGGAAGTCATTCATAACTCACTAGAAATAACTTGTCATAAAACTTTGAATAACATGAGCGGTTTGGCGATGTTGGTACTTTCGGCTATCTGCACACTAGAATGGTTTCAGACAAAAACGTGAAATTACGTGGGTTTATCAGCGATATAGGCTAATGTCCGTTATACGAGTGTAATCTGATTTTGTGAACTTGCTTTATATTAATCGTAAAAAAATGGTACATATGAATACTAGTAGAACTTTTGAGCAGCATCTAAAACAATGACTTTGTTGAAATTGTGGTAAGGCAGTTAAATCGATCGTTATCATTTCCTGTTCTTTTCGTGGCCATTTTGGCTTTTCTATTGTTGGAACTATGACTTCCGGTTCAAGTTCTGAAAACTTTATTATTTTAGTTGTGATTAACGAATTCAAACGATTTTCTGTTTTTATATCGTCGACAATGATTACTTCAGGAATAATTGCAATTGCCTTCAGAATTCTTTTTATCGTTCTTTTTATTTTGTGGCTATTGGATCTTCAATTAAATCCAGGTATTATAACAAATCTCTCCCTTTCGCCGTCACTGCTTTCAGCTAAAAAAAAATAATTTATATTAGTAGTAGTATTATATATTATAGTACTTACCATATACTATACCCCTTAACACACTCTTCCCTTATCACCTTTTGGTTAGAATCGCCGTAGCCATTTGAAGATTTTCACTCAGCGCGGTGTGGCGGAAAAGACCCGTCTTAAAAATAAGGGGCCGAATGTAGGCGAAACTGTGTAGATTTGATCGCGAGTTGAACGAAGCAAACAAATTTTCTTCGCGCTTCCGCCTACATTCGACCCCTTTATTTTTTTAGACAGGATGGTTTATAGAAAGCGCGGAGAAAAGCCATAAGCGCGCGATCTGAGATTGCTACTTCTTTTCCTTTATTGTTAGAATCCAATAAGTTCTTGTTGTTTCTTCCTTCCAATTTTTTCAGCCGCAGGGCACATACATACACGGCCCTCTCTTTATTTTAATTTCTCTTTTCATACAATATTAATCTTATATTTTTTCATTATTACTCAACCTATCATACACTAGGACTTGATCTGCCTCGTTATGCACTTTACACTGTTTTGACCAGTATATAACGTCAAAAAAATTATAATATTTTGATAAATGAGCAATTACTTTTTTTTCCTATAATTTTATTTCCAAAAATTGAGAAAAGGCTTATAATTAGCCTGATTCTTCCTGGAAACAAAGTAAATGGTCATTTATCAAAATAATTATATTTTTTTGATTTATATACTGTTCAAACAGTGCTAAAAGTGGTCATTATCGAGGATTGATTAACGCAGCAGCTTCAAACTACCACCTTGGTAATTTTGATTAAGTGAAATATAGTATATATATAGTGGTTTTATATTATTAATATATAAGAACCATCAGATTATAAAAGTCTTGATATAATGCCTTCGTAACCTGTGAGGTTAGATATCATGGTGTTAGTAATAATTTATATACTGTTTGTATTCTATAATCTAACACTCGAAATTTTGATTGGATTTGGTAACAAAATGACTATCCCGCAAACTGAATAAATAGCAGATAATCATAATAGGCTATTTCTGACTTATTGTCGAGGAGAATACTATAAAACCAGTTTTAAAAGTTTTGACTTGATTTGCTTGAAATTTTTAAGATTATTCGAAATAATGGTATTGTAAACAATCGTCTCAAAAATTTAAGAATTTTCGAAGGGGCGCTCAGAAAATATTTGAGCACCGAACCAAAACTCTTAATAACTTCTCTAATATCCTTTGCTTTAAGCTCTCTGTGCTAACTGTGAAATTAATGTGGTCCCTCAAATAACAAGGGGGGTGAGAAAACAACGCGGTTTTCAAAAACGACTCATCCGATTACGTTCTTAGATAGCTCAAAACTGTGCACAAATACCTAGTGAATAATACAAAATAAAAATTGGTCCGAATCAACATTGTTTTCCTTTTATTTCTNTTTCTCAATTTTCAGCCGCAGGGCACATACAACGGCCTCTCTTATTTTATTTTCCAAAAATTGAGGCTTAAATTTAGCCTGATTTCTTCTTGGAACAAAAGTAAATGTCATTTTATCAAAATAATTATATTTTTTGACTTTATATACTGTTCAAACAGTGCTAAAAGTGGTTATTATTGAGGATTGATTAACGCAGCAGCTTCAAACTACCACCTGGTAAATTTCGATTAAGTGAAATTATAGTATATATATATATAGTGTTTTATATTATTAATATATAAAAGAACCATCAGATTATAAAGTCTTGATATAAAGCCTTCGTAACTGTGAGGTTAGATATCATCTGTTAGTATAATTATAACTGTTGTTCTATAATCTTAAACACTGGAAATTTTGATTGAATTTGGTACAAAAATGACATCCCGAAACTGATAAATAGCAGATAATCATAATAGCTATTCTGACTTATTGTCGAGGAGAATACTATCAAACCAGTTTTTGACTTGATTTGCTGCAAATTTTAAGATTAATTCGTAATAATTGTATTGTAACAATCGTCTCAAAAATTAAAGAATTTTCGAAGGGCGCTCAGAAAATATTTGAGCACCAACCAAAACTCTTAATAACTTCTCTAAATATCCCTTTATTGCCCTCTGTGAAAAATTTGGTCCCTCAAAAACAAGGGGGGGTGAGAAAACAACGCGGTTTTCAAAAACGACTCATCCGATTACGTTCTTAGATAGCTCAAACTGTGCACAAATACCTAGTGAATAATACAAAATAAAAATTGGTCCGAATCAGACCATTGTTTCTATTTTT
>SCLH01000067.1:466682-480156 GCA_004367855.1 Oikopleura vanhoeffeni | reverse complement strand
ATTTTTTTCATCACACTATAGCCCGAAAATGCTCATGTGACCGTATATTCAAGAAATAAGGTTGGCAAAAATAGAACTGTTTTTTTTTCAAAAATTGCTTAAATCACTTTTTGAAAAAAATGAAGAGGTTCTTTAGAAGTTTTTAAGACTTTATTTCATTACACCAAAGTCCAAAAACGATCATGTGACCTTTAAATCAGGAAATAAGGTTTTGGTTCAAGTAAACAAATAGTGATCAAATTACGCCGAAAAAATTTTTGGGCCAATAAACATCTAATTTGAGAGTTTTGAACACAATAATATTTTCCAAACACGTCACGTGATCTTATTTTTTGAGAAATAAGGATTTATCTGTGACATATTTTAAACCTTATTTTTGAATTATTTCGTCACGTGATTTTATTCGTACTTTGGTGTAATGAGAAAAAAGTCTAAGAAACGTTTGAAGTTGACCCTGGAATTTTTTTTGACGTAATTTGAGTATTTTTTCAAATTAGTGTACTATGCCTTTTTTCAAAAGTACTCAAATCACGTCGAAGACCCCTTAAAAGAATCGCAACGAATTTATAAGACTTTTATTGCATTACAGTATGGCCTCCGGTTTAAATAGAGAATTTCTAGAAGACAAAACTTCCGAAATACTGATTACATAAAAATGCGTAGGCGAAAAAAAGAAAAGAGTAAAGCTTTGTTATCAAGAGAAATAATTTTCAGTTTGCTAGATAATTTTGTGGGAAACATATAATTATTTTTGGACAGAGCGATAGAAAATCATTTGAAGTTTTATACTTACCAGTTTTACTTACTAGTATAAGGTAGTTTCAAATATAAATTAAGGTTTAATTTCATCTGATTATTGCAATTTTGTGTGTAACTGGAGGTAATTTTCGCAACTTTTTGGTTTCTTATCCTCATTAAATGCCTTTTAATTTGTTAAAAAACAATTTTCGTTTCTTCAATTGTATAGCAAATTGGCTGAATATTATTTTCAGCTATTGAAAAATGTTCATGTTGAAAATGAAACTTGGCTATATGGCTCGATTTAATAAGTATGCGACGCGTCGCCATAAAATCGAGTCTGGGTACAGATTCATGTCTAAGCTATCGAGTTAAAAATTCCAGAAAGTCACAAGCAAATTTTTTGATTGAAATTACCGGAGCTAGAAAAAATATTTATCAATTTACAATTTTTTTCTCGGTCAAAGTCCGAGGTGGCAGTCTAAACCCCACAATTTGTTTTTTCCGTCATCTCTCTTCTTATCCATATCTTATCGTCCATTCGGACTTTTTTCATGTTAGTTTAATGAAAATAGAATTAGAATATCCAATTTATTAAAAAAATAAGTTAGATATCTGAATAAACTCTCAGAAATTTTTCTCAGCCCAAAACGCTTTTGACCACTTATAACCCCGCCATGGCCTATGACCACTTAAGCTAAAGCCCCCCTGGCCAGTTAAAACCCCCCCCCTTTTTGGCCAAAGTTCTAGAGAGGCTTTAAGTGGTCAACCGCTGTATCTTAGAACTAAATCAGATGACTCGTTTTAAAATGACGAGTCGTTTTCTCATCCCCGAATTTTTGAGGGACCAAATTTTCCACAGAGGGCAATAAAGGGATATAAAATAAGAGTGGTGAATGGCCATTCTTAACATTTTGCTCAGAAATTTTAGTTTAAAAAATTTGTTAATTCGAAATAATTCAATTTAACCGGATTTTCATCTCACCAAGATCAGTCGATAAATTTTCGGAAATAAAAGATTCAGCACCAATTGGAAAATAAACGGTGGAATATTCTTCGAATTCTGTGATAACGAAATCTGCACCAGAATATTCTAAAAGTGAAGTTAGAACATTGAATTTAATTGTTCCGAAATGTTAATGGCACTAGTTTAAATAGTAAAAAGTTCATCTTTTCTGAAATTCATCAAAAAACTTTTCATAATCGTACGTACCTCCTGAAGAATAGGAATCTGGTGAGATAGGAGTTTCAGATATAACAATAGTGGCAGAAGTTGCACCGGAATTTTCTTTCACAGAGGTGTTCGTTGGGGAATCTTCGTCATCATCGTAAGATAATGAGCCACTTGAAAAATTATCAGAATCCAAGTGATCATCAAGGATTTCATCTTCATTATGTTCAAACTGGTATAAATATTTTATTATTTGTTTACAAAAATTGTTCAAATCCGACTCGAGTTTGAATGAAACAACTTAATCGCAATCGGAGTTCAGAATTCAAATCAGCTCTATTTTGCTCAACTGACGATTGTGACCTTCAAATTCAATTAATTTATCTTCTGTGTAATACACAGTGTGTATAAAGAAAAATGAAAAATTTGGAAGTGAAGTGTTTAATGAGAGCATTACAAATGATCCAAAGTGACTCAATGTGATAACAAAGTGTACTACCGACCAGATCATCAAAAAACATTTACTCGAAATTTGCGCGTTTTTTCGTTTTTTTTCAAGTATTTTTTTCAAAATGAACTTAAAAATTACATTTGCTTTAGTGGCTTTTTTTTGAGCCTACTTACGAAAAATCGAACGATTTTTTTTTCAAAATTTTTCTCCTGGGTGCTCAAAAAATCTCATTTCGAGTTGGAGGTCAGAATCTCAAAAAGTGATCGAGTTTATGGTTCGTGTTTGTATAAGCTGCCTTTAAAAAATGAATGAATTTTAAAATTTTTCCTAGGAGGAGATAGTTTTTCCGACGAATAATTGCTAAAAAACGTTTTTTTAACATTCTAAAAACATCAGAGCCGAATTAGAAAAACTGATCGAGTTTATTTTTGGCCTGGTATTTTCAACTTGTGTCAAAATTTCAGCTTATGTCGACATGAAACCTTGAAGGAACTAGTTTTTTTCCGTTTTGGCTTAGGGCCTTTTCTGTCGCTTATGTGTGAAAGAGTGTATGCATACAAAATAAATTGAGTTGTTTTTTCCTCAAGCTTAGGGATAGTTCTACAAGATGGCTGATCTGATTAGTATCCTAAAAGCCCTGTTTGGCTTATTTTGTATCGAGAAAATTTGATTTTAGCAACCAGTACCCCCTTAAGCAATAAATTGCATGGATTGATATAAAACAAAGACTTCAAACACATAAAAATCAATTTTGACCTCAAAAAAAAATAAAAATTTAAGCAATAATTTGTTTCTGAAACTAGGCTAAAGATAATTGCCACCTCTCAAGATCTTCACATATCCCTTTATTACATTTTGGTTAGAATGCGTAGCCACTACTCCTTTTAACGTGTGATTTTAACGTTGTGACTACGCATTCTATCCTAAGTGTGATAAAGGGATATCCAGGATTATCTCAAGATACAAAACCTGCCTTCTCGACAAAAAAGTGTCTTGGTAGCCTATAATTATAAATTTAGTTTGAAATAAATTAATTCGTTTTTTTTGAGATTCGTCAAAATAATTAAAATCACAAATAAATTTGTAATTCATTTAAAGTCGATATTTCGCCATTTTCGGCATCATCAAGGACTACAGTACAAAGTTTAAACAGTTTATAAAAATATTTAAAAATAATCCTACCTGAATTTATCCAAAGATATACTGATGTTTTCATTTAAAAAAATAAAAACATCCTAAATATCTATTCTAGAAAAGTTTAATAATTGTAAAAAATGAGGCACCAAAAAACTTAAACATAGAAAGATTGGAATGCGAAATAAAAGATAATCCGTACAGAAATTTTCAATTTCAATAACCTTTCACACAAAAAAGATGTCAAACAAATCGAGAAAAATAATAATAAAATCTATAACTCCGAATTTTAAGGGTTTCGCCGTCCTAATTGACATATTCCCTCGAGTAAATAATTAGCCCAAACACGGCGTCAAGATTGTATTCAGATAAGCCAATTGTAAAACTAGCTTCTCTTGCGTAAAACATGTGTCAAATTTTTTTTGCATGCATACACTCCCGACCCACAATAAGCGAAACAGGGAGACTGAGTCAAAAACGGAAAAATCTATTTCTCCCAGGCTTTATTTTGAAATAACCTAATTTTAACATAACCCTGTATAATTAGTATTTTAAAACTTCTGACAGGAGCGCTTTTGTCGATAAATACTAATTTTTCTAGAATATGCATGAAGCACACGTTTTTTGGACTTTTTCTTCATCGAAAATCTATTCCTCCCTACGGTTAAATTTCAAAATTCCCCTCAAAATTTTTGCAAAACGGTAGCTGAAACAAATTGAAACTGTTTGACGGAGCCGTTTTTTCAATTTCGACCCCAAACTCAATAAATATGGAATTTTGAAGGTCATGAAAAAATTTTCGGAAAAAAAATGTGCTTCGATTTTTTTTGATAGTATTTCAAAAGAAAGCCTGGAAAAACACTGAAGAGAAAGTTGGCTTACGTCCAACCCAATAATTTTGTAAGTTTCAGGGGTCCAACTGACACAAAACGATTATTTTCTAAAACAAATTTCGATAAAAATACCGTAGAAAAATCGAAAAAAACGCAAAATTTTCGAAATTTTTTTTGTTGTCATATTTGGGTTTTTTATGCGTTTCAAAACATAAACACATTGATTTGGTGCATTTTTATGACATAATAACTGCAGAAAATTAATGAGAACGGGGGGGGAAGAGGGGGTAGGGGGAAGAGGGAACGGCGATACCCTTAATATTAATTTTTGTTGGCGAAATATAAAACTCAGTCAACTCATAACTCCAAGAACTATACTGCAACTCCCAAAGCTAGAATGTGCAGGAATTGTTATTATTTAAATGCTGTTTGCAAATTTGTTATGTTCCTTTATCACTTTTTTGGTTAGAATGCGTAGCACAACGTTAAACACAGTTAAACAAATAGTGCTACGCATTCTAAACCAAAAAGTGATAAGGGGGATATGAAGGGAAAGTCAACGACGCATATTAAACGTATTGCTGAACATATCCTCAACGTTCATTGCAAACATCTGCAGAATAACCAAACACATGTTATTCTTGTCCAGCGTACTTGAGGCCCTGAAGAGAAAATTGGCGAGATACACTCGTGATAACGAAATATTTTTTAGCGGCGAATGTTTCAGTTATTATGGAAAAATAACTTTCCAATTTATTATGATAGACACGCTCATTGAAGCGTTGGCTATAATTTTTTTTCAAGCCAAACCTTCAATGAAACAAAGTTTCTTCCCATACAAGCTGGTCGGCTTTTATCTAAAATAAGGCCATTTTATTTTTGAAGTCTTTTTGGTGCCTTATTTTTACAATTATTAAACTTCTAGAATATGATATAAGGATGTTTTTTTTAAAGAAAAACATCAGTAGATGTTTATTTTTGACGATCTGACATACAGAAATAACTCAGTAATACAGATAACCATATATGTGGCTTCTAGATTCAAAGCGCAGGAAAACCAATCGCTTTGCTAGAGATAGCCTAGTTTTGACTTATGTTTTTGCTTTGTAAATTTCACTTGACGGATGATCTGGCCTGAAAGGCTACAACACCAGCTCGAACCATTGTGTGTAAGCGCTTCGAGCCAATATCCCGTCAAGTGAAATTTAAAAGCAAACTTAACGTCAAAACTAAAGGCTACTACAGCAAGCGATGTCTGCGTTGAATCTAAGAAGCCAACATAATATGGTTATCTGTATTTACTGAGTTATTTCTGTATTGTCAGATCGTCAAATAAACCTACTTTACAAAGTAATTATAAAAGGGCTTTGAGACAACCCATCTTTTTTAAAAAAAAAAAACTTCAAGTATATCTTTGAAATATATTCAGGTAGGATTATTTTAAATATTTTATCAATTGTTTAAAAACTTTGTACTGTAGTTCCTGATGAGCCGGAAAAGGCAAAAATATCGACTTTAAATAAATTACAAATTTATTTGTGATTTTAATTATTTAAATAAATTATTTGTAAATGAAATTTTCTGTATTAATTTGGAAATCAGCAAAAATACGTAAATAAATTTAAGACAGCAGCATCAGTGATGCTGCATCACGTTAGATCACAAAAAAATTAGTTTTGATTTACAGTTTGAGATATCAAGATGGTGGAACAAATAATTTTAAATCATTTTTTTAAATTAATTTAAATCTCAACTTCTTATTTGAATCAAGCTGCTTGATTCGAGCATAAAAATGCTTTCTCAACATTGTAATTTTGCTTGATTTCAATGCGATAATTTTAAATTGATCACCTCAGAAATATAATTAATGATATCATTGTTGCAATTGTCTGCCGTACAGTAGTTGACTTTTCGAAAATTTGTAAATTGTTCTTCTGGCTGAACATAATCATAGCACCCTCTTCGGACTGATTGTATTCCATTGTTTTGATGCCAAGTTTCTAAATAACAACCAGGGCTGTTGAATCCATTGTGACAAACATCTTTTTTCGAAGTTTTGTCGTTGAGATAAAATGAATTGACAATTCGACGAAAATTACAAAAATAATATATTTTAAAGACTGCCAGTTTCACAGTTTTGAATTGGTAATTTATTATTTGACAAAATGATGGACAATAAGCACAAAATTTTAAATCCCTGGTCAAAAACCATTTCATTAATTATTCAATATCCCATATTTTGAACCTAAAAGATAGTCGGATAGAACTGAGTCGAACAATTGTTGGTTCAACGTTTTTCATAGATGATGTACAAATTTTCAATTTTTTCAGCTTGGAGAAAAGGGTTTGAAGGCGGTAACCGACGCGTTTTACCATTTTGAAAACACCAGTCCTGTTCTAACGGACAGCCTGACGATACTGAAATCTTGGAATATAGTCGATTTTTGTCAGAATTTTTCAAAAAATGTATTTAAAAGTTTTTTGCATGATCGTACCGGTCGTGATACTGGTTGAAANAGTCATGAGATGTTAAAAATTTTTAATTTTTCTAAGGCCCACTATTAATGGTTTTTTAGGAAGTGAAGTGGAATTATAAATGTAATTTTCGGTCTATTTGCGCAAAATCGACAATAATCACATGTTAAATTGACTGTTTTGGGTGTATTGAGTCCTTATTCAATTTCATTTGGAGCACTGATGTCACTTTTTTTGTTTAAAAAAAGCACTTTCAACAAATTGTGTGCTCTACAGTGTGTGTAGGTTAAAGTGGAATTCGTTTTACAATATCTTCTTTGGTTTGCTTAGTGCTTATGCGAGACGTATCAAAGTTTCGGTTGTGTCCTAATGCGCCACAATTTCCCAATTTTTGGGGAAAAAATTCAAATTTTTAATTTTATTTTTTCAAAATAAGTTTATTTACTCATTTTTTCCTATAGCTAACATAACAAGGAAGCGGATACCGAAAAAACAAATAATTCCTGAGATGTGCCTTCTCAAATACATGCACGATTTTGAAAAAAAAATTACTAAATAAAATATGCAAAATTTTTGAAAATGTTCTTTTGATTGAAATTTTATTTATTTTATTTTTTACGTAACCAAAAAGTGATCAAAATTTGAAAATGCCGCCACAAATTAATATAATTTCCATGTATAGATCCGAGATAATTGACCTCACGCAATTTCTAAAATGTGAGGAAAAAATATTTATATAATTTCACTACAATTTGAAATCTTGGCTACCCAATGCAAGAAAAATAAAAGTTTTTAATACAGCAGTTCAAAAAATCGAACATCATAAACAATCGAAATTTTCTGAAAAAAAATTTTGTCTCGAAATTATCTTTTTTGTAAAATTTTCTGAAATGAAATCGACAACAAAATTTCGAATGCCGCAAACAATACAATCTTCGTAGCAATGTGTAGATCTCGAGATATAGAACCCCATAACGTTACCTCCCGACAACCTTTGTTTTCTTGGTCGATTAGTTATATATCATTTTTTTCACGCAAACTTTTTTGCTGGACACTACACACCTTAGGATGTGGCGTCGATAATATGGGCATCTTTTCACATTTTCCCAAAGTGAAGTTTGAAAACCTGTTCAGAAATAATTAAATTTTTTTTCCAAATGACGATAGTACCAACTCGTAAGGAAGGTGCAAGTACATAATTCAGAATCTGATACCTCAACCTACGCTCAGAAAATGGTTTTTAGTAGGGGCCCGTCCTAAAAAGCCACGAAAAAAGCCTACTCCCAATTCATCTCGGTCATCACTTTATTGATATTTGCAACTTTAGAATGTAGATATAAAACTCACCCATGTGGCACGTCGCTTCCAAATGGCCAGCCTTTCTTTTCAAAATTTATGCTCTAAGTGGTCAAATAACAGCTTATTTGGGAGCCTCGGCGCAAACGCCTACTCCTCGTTTAATATATAATGGGAAAAATTTTCAATTTGTACATCACAATTCACCGCAAAGGCTTGAATTAAGGTTCGAAATGGAAGCCTTTTTTCGATTTATTTCTCCAAAGTCTCAGGAACGACTTTGTTGAATTCTAGTTTTTGTTGAAATTCTGAAACCTTTTTGAAATAAAAAAAACAATTAAAAAATTAAAATTGAAATTTACGTTGTTTTTGCATATTTCGAGTGTAAGTGTCTACATTCGCAAGTTTTAAAAAGGTATCAAAATAAATTCTAGATCGAATTGGTATCCCCCCCCCCCCCCCCCCTTGCCCTTCCATAATTTCTAAAAATCTTCAAAGAAATCCTCAACTTACTTTTTTTTTTGAAAAAAATCAAAATTCGAAAAAATCCCTGAAGCTTAAAAAACTCAGTGGAAATTCTCTTAACAAACCTTGTCGGGCTAGTCAAAAAAGTTTTCTGAGAAATCTCATTATCGACGCCCAATCCTTAAGGGGATCTTGTTGGGTGCAGTAGTTATTTCCGGGACCACGGGCTCAAATCGGTAATTATTTTTCTTGTAGTCCGACCATCCCGCACACGAGAAATAGTCCCTAGAATTGCAAGCAAAAAAAGTTTCATTCTATCGAATAACTATTCTATGAATATCGGGATTTGCTTGCAAAAATAATTTATTTATTTTATATTATGAGAATAGATGAGTCCCAAATCACGAAGATCTCTACAACACGAATAGTCAGGAAAATTCGGTACTGTAGAGTATTTTCAGTGATGTAGTTGTCTGATTTTGCTCACAGTTAGATATTTCAATTTTTCAATATCCACTAATCACTGATGTAAAATGGGCGCATTAAATCAGCAGTGGAAATAGTGGATTTGCGAGAAATATAAAAAAAATTATTAAATATTTCTTGGGTTCAAAAGTTTAATATGATAAAAGAGAAGAGATTTATAAAAAAGAAAAAGAAATCGCGATGTCCTGTTCGTGAGGCTATACTTTTTTTGTAAAAATAATCTACATTTTCCCTTATTTAACTATAGCAAGGAATATTTTAAAATAATTTTTCGCGCGAATTAAGATGAATTTATAGAATATGCTTGGTTGCGCATTGTACGAGAATTTTTTCTAGAATAAATTATCGGCATTATGTGATTTTGGGATAACGTGGATATAACAGCTATACTTCAATGAAAAGAAATACCAGCAATTAGGTTTTTATGGATTCAAAGTTGATGTGAAAAATATTTTCTAAAAATAAATCAATTTTTTTGATTCTCAAGGTACGGACTACAATATCAATTGGGGAAAAATTAACGTTTCAGCTTCAATTCTCACAAGATTTTGAGTTTTAAAAGGGCTTATTTTCCTCAGGCAAATTGCTGGAAGCCCCACAGTTCCCCTTATAGGAGGTTGTGGTGTAGAATGGTGAATTTTTCTGGGGAAATAGCCCTCTCGTCAAGCTGGACTGGAGGGGCGCTAACGGGGGCAGATGAGAATTAAATTGAGAANATTCAATTTCATTTGGAGCACTGATGTCACTTTTTTTGTTTAAAAAAAGCACTTTCAACAAATTGTGTGCTCTACAGTGTGTGTAGGTTAAAGTGGAATTCGTTTTACAATATCTTCTTTGGTTTGCTTATGCGAGACGTTCAAAGTTTCGGTTGTGTCTAATTCGCCAAATTTCCCAATTTTTGATCAATTTTTATTTTATTTTTTCAAAATAAGTTTATTCACTCATTTTGTCCTATAGCTTACATAACAAGGGAACGGATACCGAAAAAAATAATAATTCTGAGATGGTCTTCTCAAAATACAGCACGATTTGAAAAAAAAAATACTAAGAAAAAATTCTAAATTTTTGAAATGTTTTTGATTGAAATTTATTTATTTTATTTTTTAGTAACCAAAAGTGATCAAAATTTTAAATGCCGCACAAATTAATAGTTTTCCATGTAAAGATCTCGAGATATTGACCTTCAAATTTCTAAATCTGAGGAAAATAGAATTTATGTAATTTTTCATACAATTTGAAATCTTGGCTACTCAATGCAAGAAAAATTAAAGTTTTTAATACAGCAGTTCAAAAATGACATCATAAAACACTTAGAGATAATTCGAAATTTCTGAAAGAAAATTTTGTCCGAAATTAATTTTTTTGTATTTTTCTGAAATGAAATCGACAGCAAAATTTCGAATGCCGAAAAAATAATCTTCGTAGCATGTGTAGATCTCGAGATATAGACCTCCATCGGTTACCTCCTTAAGGAGGGTTGTGGGTGTAGAATGTTGGAATTGCTGGGGAAATAGCCCTCTCGTCAAGCTGGACTGGAAGGGTCGATAACGGGCAGATAAGAATAAATGAGAGAAAAAAATACTGGAGACGTAAACCTTTTCTATCAACTGCAAGTTAATTTTTGGATTCTGGTGAATGGTGGCTCCACGGTGCCGTACTGGAAAACCGGTAAAAATATGTTCTCAATTCACAAAAGTTGTTAATTCTCGGTCAATTTTGCTTTAAATTGATTCAAACAAAGATGTTTCGTGAAAGTACGATGTCTTGAAATAAGTTATGCGCCGTCTGGTTTAAAAAAATCTCGTTCGGTTTTTAGGCGGTAAAAATGAAATTCAGCAAAACTGATCAAATCTGATTATGCTCAGTTAATTTTGTTTCAAATTGAATATAACAGACATATTCTGAAACGTTTGATAATTTTCGAATAAAGGTTTCCAACCTCGTTGAAAAAGCTATTCTCTGTTTGTTTTTATACAAATATAAAATTAAAATAAGTTCAGTTGATATTAATTCCCAGCAGAAGGTGTGGTGTGTTGTTTTGTCTAACGTACACGCCTACGCAAGACGAAATGGAAATGAACAAATCTGATTGGTTAAAATATTGTTTTTTCGGAATTGGTTTCTTTCAGCTGAATTCAAGAATAAAACAAGAATTTTTTCAACGCTTGTTTCATTTACACCCACAACCCCCTTAAGCGATGAATGTATGAATACGGTAATTAAGTGTTGTTAATTTCTGCTTATGAGAGCAAATGATAATCTGAAAAAATAAACATTTCTGCACGTGATCACACTCAACTCTCATAGATTTGCACACTCGCAAGACACAAAATCTTTTCACAAATATATTACGCTGACTGTATTTTTATTCGAACGCATCCTTATCCAATCGGTGTCCTCTTATTCGTATGATTTTGTATCAAAATGAAAACGCTCATAAACCCATATATTTAAAGCTTATAAAACCATGTCCCCTGATCCGAACGTTGTACCTTTATCCGAACGATTTTTGGTCGAACTAAGGTGTTTGGATAAGCGAGCAGTTAGTGTAATTTATTAGAAAACTTATTATTTCGGGATGCTCTGAGTATCAATAATTTCGTATAAAATTCATTTTATCACTCTTTTCTCATTTCCACTGTATTTTCCCAACATTTATCATTTTCATGGTTACCACCATGACATTTTACACATTCCAGTGACCTTCTACTAAATGTTCTTCGCTTCTTCTCAAACTTTTTTTTATGCACCGTGGGTATTGTCAGAGATTGAAAAGGATCATTTTCATCAAATTTGAAGGTGTTACAAAAATCTCCTCTTTTTCAAGGTTACCATTAAGAAGATTCAAGTTTTTATATCAATAATTAAACAATCAATAGCATGAAAACATACTCGTGTTTAATTTTTAAGTTTTAAATGATTCTTAGTTTTTAATGAAAACCCTGTTCTGCAAACATCATTTCTGATCACATAATTATCTGCATTGGTCACAAAATCACAACTTCGTTTGATATCTTGAATAACTGGTAAATCATCACCAACGCGTTTCACACTGATTTCGGTACTACATACGGTGATAGATGTATCATTTCGGACAGGGCATTTAGTCAAATATTTTTCCTAGAATATTTCTCAAATATAGATTTCAACATGTTTCGGTGTTTATTTTAGCATCGACGGGACAGTGAAGGCGAAATGGTTCAGAACTTTTTCAGAACATAAATTAGAACATAAATAGTGGGCGAGTGCGACCTAATATAACTTTTGACACTTTTCTTATTTATTTTCAGGAGTATGATGCATCTGCAGAGAAATAGAAGCACAAAATTATACTTAATTTTGTGTGAGCTAAATTAGACACATATATTCATTCAACCAGGAGGATTTCACCGAATTATAAGATAATTCAAATGCGGTATAAAACTTGTATGCTCTGAAAAAGTCAAAAATTTGATAAAAAATTTCACTCATAGCGGATTTCATATATCCATATTATATCCATGAAAAATACAGAATCAAATTTTGAATTCTGAATCAGAATTTCTGATACCAACCAGCCTAAAAGATTATTATAAAAGCCTCCTTAATATTCATGATTTGATATAAAGTAAAATCTTACTTTGTCGACTAGGTTTGATAAATTCCAACAGTCACTATTCTCCACATCAATCCAACTATCACAGCGAAAACAAGAGAGAGTCATACCATAGCTCTGAACAATTTTGACCAGCTGTAATTGAGATTCATAATATCTTGTTTTTCTCAGCATTCAAAATGCTGTCAAAAAGAAGAAAAATTGAAAAGTTTTTATCCAATTTTATTTTATTCGCAAATAAACTGAATGATGAAACTATTGGTATTTTATTCGAATATCATAAAATGTTATTTGAAAATAAGTCGCGCGCTATAATAAGCTTTTGAATTTTTTTTTTTTATTTCGGAAAAACATGATATATCAATTACGGGGGCTCCTGGTCCTTTTTTACTAGTTTTTAAGCCAATGTTTTTTTATTTAATTCGGCTTTTCATAACAACTGATCCGATAACATTCTTAGATAGCTCAAAATGAGCACAAATATCTTGTGAAATATAAAATAATAAAAATTAGTTCATCGGATGAATTTATTTTGTCTTTTTACTTGGATTACTGAGATTGTTAAATTACTAGTTTTTCTTAGAAAAATTGGTAACAATCGTCGGATTCGGAACAATTTTTTAAACCAAATTATTAACCAGATATTTGTGCTCTGTTTAAGGGAGTACTGGTCGCATTTTAAGGCCAAAAACAGGGTTTTCAGCGTCGCCTCAATGAAATACTAGAAACAGCACGAACATATGGATTTCAGTTTAGGGATAATTGAACATTAATCTTGCTTTCACAAAACAAATCGGAGGCCTTTGATTAGCCGACCAATCAGGAACGAC
>SCLH01000067.1:449416-466441 GCA_004367855.1 Oikopleura vanhoeffeni | reverse complement strand
TCTTATCAACTTATTTTTGTCCATATTTTCAGAAAAAAACATTTTAAAGATAATCTAGAAAATTTCATGTCCGAGTCTCTAAATGCGACCAGTACTCCCTTAAGCTATCTAAGGATTCAATCGGATGAGTCATTAGCAAAAGCTGAATTAAATAAAAAATTTTGGCTACAAATCTAGTAAAAAAGGACCAGGAGCCCCCGTAATCGATATATTTTTTTCCCAACGGAACTTCATCTCAAAAACGTTTACTATCTCTACAGCGCGTGTTCGAATCCCACTGATGTTGTCTAAGTGATTGTCTTGATTATGATTATAGGCAAGGATGCTTGATATTGGGACCGCTAAATTTTATCGGATTGTAATCACTTAAGCAATCACTAAGACAATCACTTAGACAACATCAGTGGGATTCAAACACGCGCTTTAGAGATAGTAAACGTTTTTGAGATGGAGTTCCGTTGGGAAAAGGATATTCAAAATGATTTTTTTGAAAAGCACTTGCGATATTATGTAATTTTTTCGAAATACAATTTTATCGGGTATTTGTTTTATTTATTTGAATTCTAGATTCACCGTTATTCATGACATCACAAACAATTTACTACCCTAATCAGGTATTTTTTATTTTGCGTGGCGCAATTATAGCAGATGCTAAGAGATGTTTTTTGTGTGGGCGGCATTAAATGATCAAAACATGAGGTCTGCCTTATGCGTATAGTATGCAAAGTTGAAATTATGGCGATAGTTTAAATTTTCCGACATCAACTTATCGAACTTTTTCATATGAGCTCATCGTATAAGAATCAATTGTTTTAAAATGTAGATTAAATGAATAATTTTCTCATAAATCCCTTCGCATTCCGCATAAAAGCCATAATTTTGTAGACGCAATTATTTTTTTCATCTCTCTTTAATATACTAAATCACAAAAATCTAGATTGTGCCTTGCGCAGAGTTTCTTTTTTGAAGGTCCAGATCTTGCGATAGTATAATCGTATCAGCCGTTGTCTCTGTTAATTTATATAAATGTGTTTTCCTATCTTGATCTTGATCTTGTAAAACATGATATTTTTTATTTGATTTCATGAGAATAAATAAGTACAGAATCTAAAGGTTTTATTATTTATGAGTCTTTGTGGTGAGCTTTATTAAGTCTTTATATTTTTTCTTCAAGAAAGAATAATGAAATGATTTTCAGACAAGTCTCACGAGCCGTAACGATCGTCTTTTATTGAACTTTTAGAACTAAGAAAGGTAACATTCAATAATTTGATCAAACTCAGTCTAGTTTTTCTATTGCACAGCTGATAAAGTTCTCTTTGAAAACTGCACTAACTGCAGATTTTCTGAAATTATTATGTAAAGAATTAACATGCATTTAAGACATTAATCACTAATCGAATCTTAAATATTTTTAGAATATCAAGAAAATATCGATAATAGCAAATAAAGGAATATTAGATTTAAGGGGACGGACCCTCTCCCTGAACGTCGGATCCGGATCTGGAATCTTTCTGAAAAACTTTTAACGGGGTATATCAAAAATTATCCCTATTTAGTCTTTTTCAGCACGCGTGATAACTTTGAGCCAGTGTCCAATCACAATTCTCGATTGTCGACTTAATTCAAGAATCCCGTGATTTCATTGGTCACTTTCTCAAATTATGACGCGTGCTGAGAAAAACTCAATAGGAATAATTTTTGCTTAAGATTTGGGCCCTACTACTAAGGAATTTCTCTTTAAGGAATTACCCTGATTTTTGCCTAGATTTTTGACCTACACATCATTTTTAAGGAAGTGGGCGTCAAATTTATTGTATTTGATAAATATTTAAAATCCCAAGAAAATTAAATTTACTGATTGTCTGTCCAGTAGTTTTTACAAATATGAGGATTTTTCGTTATAAATTTGCTAAGATTTTTCCTTAGAAAGGTTTTAGCTTTGGAGCGCTACAAAGGAAATTCTTGGCAAATTTATTACGAAAACTTCCAATTTTTTGAAGAAACTACCGGACAGACAATCCACAAATATAAGTTGGTTTGGATTGCTAATTTTCCATCAAATACAATAAATTTTACTCAAAATGATGTGCAGGTCAAAAATCCAGGCAAAAATCAGGATAAACCGTTAACCCCCTCACACCCAAACGCCATTCGGGGACGCGAGATTTTTTAAATCCTCAAAACGAGATAGAAATAATAAATCCACAGAATTTTAATTCAAATGTGTTATAGAGTTTGCATTTCTGTTTTGCGTAATGATTTTGAAAATTCGATACGACTATCAGTTCAAAAGATATTTTTTTCTACTTTTTTTAGGATTTTCGCCTAATTTTCGTAAACAAATTTTAGCGTAACATAAAATCAAAATTCTGAAAATACCAATATCGAGGAAATCACCTGAGGCTACTCCTGGAACTATTATTTTTTTTTCTGGTGTTTATTGAGTTTTTTATTTTTTCTCAAGTGATTTCTCCATAAACTCCAAAAATAAAAAACACTCAATTGCGCGAATTATTATTTTTTGAAATAAATCAGTTTGATTATTAGTGAGAATTCGATGAGAAGCGACAAAGAGCACAGCTGAAGCTTGATTATCTTGATATCATGCCGGATAATTAAGCCTAAAGCGGAGTTCGCTCCTTTTAGTGGCTTGAGATCTTGATCAAATACATTTATTTTTAATCTCAAAAATAGGTTTTTACAATTTTTGAAATGTATTTTTGTGGCGCAGAAAATAAGAAATTATCATGTTGTAGGCTAATGGATAGAGACAGTTTTAATCAGAGAACAGATTCAGAGAGCCAAGGTTTGAGTCATTTATTTATAATTTAGATATCACTCTGGAAAAATCGTTTTTTGAGAAAAACATATCTTCATTTTTATATGGCTCATATCGATCAAAGATAATTTATTTTTTGAAAGAAAATGAACGTTTAAAATTTGAGTCTGACCTTGATCTCGATAAATTGAAAATAATAACGTGATAAGCCTTCAAAATCCAAGTCGAGAACTATTTTTATAAATTAAATTCATATTGTTTATCAACGTTTCGATTTATTATTTAATCATTTTCAGGATAAAGTTTTTTTCAAGTACAAATTTAACAATCGTACAGAGAGAAAATATCTAGATCATTAAAAAATTTTGGATCTCTAATCAGCTCTCAAAATATTTTTATTAAATTTGTTTCTGATTTTTATGCGTGAATTTTGGCGCGAAAGAATACGAAAACTTGTTTTTCAGACGATTGATATAAGTTATTATAAATCAAAGACCATATTTCAATAGCCAGTGTTCTATTTAATCTTTTGTTATTGATAGGTGATTTTTAAAAATGTATGGTTTTCCAATGAAGTATCTACAACTAAACTTCTATTTTGTCTTGCATTTATCGAGCAGACAGAATTAAAATTAAAAAAAAAATTTTAGCTTTCAATTTAAGTCTATCGTTGATCTCGGATCATAAAAAATAATGTATATTCTTTCGTCTTTATTATCTCCGCAATAACCGCTCAAAGTAGCGTCCCCGAATGGCATTTTGGGTGTGAGGGGAATTTCAATGGTTTTGAATGTGAAGGGGTTAAAGAGATATACAGTGGGTGTTGTCAATAGGCAACACTGGCAATGAGCAACACTTTTGACCAACATTGATGTCAAAATTGGGGCGAAAAATTCACCGTGAAATGATGCCAATGAGTAACAGTGAGGGAAATGGGGAACACTTTTGGCCAAAAGCTCCATGATAAGACCGTCTACAAATCATAAATTCCACTTTTTATGGGACGAATGTTTTTTGCGAATTAGGTTTAATAAATTTGAACTTTTTAAAGAATTTTTGCAGATACAGCTCATTAATGCGACCGGCCACAAAAATACGGGGCCCGTTAAAAAACGTAAAGATGGACTATTTTGACAAATGACGCAAATAAAGAAAACTGTGGCTGGATTTTCCGCGGATAGCAATTAAAAAAGAACTTTAAGCGTGAAAATTGAGTTGAATTTTTTGAGTTTGATAATTATTTGAACATTTACAGTTAAGCAAAGTTAAAATGGATTCTGAAAAGATTGCGTAAATTTTCGGGGCCTAGCGCGAATTTTGAGAAGTTTCAATTTTTAATTTTTTAAAAAATTTAAAATTCGCAAAAATAAGCTAACGTACTTTTGTGTCCAGTTCGAAAGTTGATTGATTTTCTCGATGAGAATCACCTGAGAAAAGGTTTAGTAAATTTATATTAAATATATTTTTTTTATTTTCAGAAATTAAGCAGAAATTAAGCAGTTTAAAGTAATAGAAATGGCCTTTGAACATACCTCAAATAATATCGTTTGAATTATATCAACTGGAACTCAGACCAAATTATCACAGACGCAAATTGCTGTGCATTATACACATCCGCTTAAGGGGGTAGCAGCGATGTGGCAGACTGGTACATTTTTTCGGAGTGATTAATGAAAGAAAAAAAATGTGAATTTTTTTTTTATTATTCATATTCAATAAAAGTGTTCATTCTTGCAAACGTTTATATTTTTAATTTCTCAACAATCTTAAGTATCTGTAAAAATATCAAAAACCACTTTTCATTACAACTCCATTTCCAACTTGACCCGATGTGGGATTTTTTTGAAAAGCGATATTTATAAACTTCAGACATTTTCGGGTGTGATGCACTATTTAGTGAGAGAATCATTATCCACATGAAAAAATTTCTCCAATATGAGAGTTTTTTTTCATGAAAAATAGAGAAAAACAGCTTTTGAGGGAAAAAATTGACCTTCAATTGAGTTTAAATATAAAAAAATGTTCTGACTTTAAATAGAAAAGTAGCCTATTACACCCGCAATTTTATATAGATTTTTTGAAATTTTTTTTATAAATTGCGTGCCAAATGGCACAAACCGGTGTCACGAGCAAGTGTTGTAAGTTTCATCAGTAGTTCAGAAACAATNTTCGCTTGACTTTTCCATCGATTGAAATTCGGAAATCAAATAGATACTATAAAATTTCACATGTGATTTGGCTTTATTTTTTAAGTAGATTTCAAAAAAACAATAATAAAAATTTTTGAACTTGATTTGCGGAAAATTTTTATAATATTTGTAAAAAGTCGACAACAAAATGACAAATAAACATTTCATGATTTTTCAAACAGTTCTCAGAAAATATGTAGACATGCATGAAAAAAGTTAAAGTGGCTTTTTTCGTTTTTATTCAAAAATTTCAAAAAATTAATCAGAAAAAATTTTGGACGAAAAATGCTTTAAGAAGGTGTATGTATTTGTATTATATTATAATAAATTCAAAAATTGTTTGGATCGCAGATTACTGTCTATCAATACATTCATGACCATCTGAAATTTAAACTGATCTAACGATTAGGAAAACAGTTCAGAAAATAAGAAATTTTGGATAATTTAATCGGTAAATTTCGAGAAATAAACTTAATGAAATCGGAGTTGGATAATTTATTTTCCTTTGTGGTCTTGGCATTGCTTTAATAAAAATTGAATCTTGACATTTTGAACAAAAAATTAGTATTTTTTTTTCAAAATTCTTTCAAAAACAGACAAAATTAACGACTTAGAATGAATAAGCGTAAGTTTTGGTTTCGTTAATATAAATGTCAAAAAACTGATGTTTCACAAAATTGATAAACTGTGTGTTATTATAGAAAAACTGATTAAATACCAAAAACCGAAAAGATATTCATAATTTTACCATAAGAGAAATGTTCCCAAATAATCTGACTTTTAACTGAGCCAGCTTCGTTTTGTTAATCAGAAGACTGATTCAGAACTGTAAACCTCGCTACTTATATTGAATGAACTGGGTTTTCAAATCAATTTCTTTAGATATTGGAACATTGAACATAACTGATTTGAAAAAAGTAAAAAAGGAAGAGATAGTTCCTAATGTTTAGATATACCGCCATGTTTGAAATAATTTTATACGAAATCAGACCGAACTGCCTGAAACTTTGAATATTTAATTTTCTAAAAATTTTCAAGTAAAAAAGTATTTTAATTGAACTTTTCAATGCAGTTAAGGAGAACTCGACTTTGTTAGAAAAAGGCCTTTCTTACGTAGGTTTATCGCAGCAACCATTGACGCGCGTCTGAATTAATTTCTAGCCTTTTGATGAACTTAAAAATGAATTGCCTTTTTGACTGAATTTAATTGTCATTAATTTTTTTGCCGAAATAAATGCCAAATCCAGAAATAAAAATATTTTTTCGGCTCGTTTATCATTGAATTTTAATTTGATTTTTTGAAAAGAATTTAATATTATTAATAGAGGAGAATACCAAGCGCTAATAAAGCGGCCTTAAATTGGTCAACTTTTTGCGCTATTTTTTTCTCAACATCGAGTCATAATTCCCAAAAAATACGCTCTAAACTAAAAGACCGCCGACTAAAATTGTATAAGAACAATAGATTCAAATAACTTTTTGAGTGACTATACCAAGTTTTGTATCTTTTAATGTTAACAATAAATACATCACTAGTTGTTCAGAGCGCTCGCCTATTTCTCGCGATGATATCCAAACTAAAATTCAGATCACATGGTTCTGTATACTTTTTCTTTTTTAATTTTGAAAGTCGAATTCCCCGAAACGGTCAATTAAAAACTATAATTTTATAGATTAATTAATATAACAAAGTAAAGAGGAAATAGTCCGAATCGCCCCGTTCTTCCGCAAAATATGAAGAAATATACACACAATGGTCAAACCACAATTTAATTTGGCAATGTCGATTCGGATCAGGTTGCACGTTATTCGCACGATATAATTGGTCAAATTTACATCTTTCTATTGAAAATACTTATTAATTATAGAATTTTATATAAAATTTAAACATGAAAAATGAATTTCAAAAACTTTATTTAAATTTTCCATTTATCATGGTGACTTTCCATTATTCTTTTTTTGATAAGGTAATTTTATGATAACTATAAAATTTATGTAGGCTATACAATACAGTCTCGAGTTTTTTTGCATTCACGCCAGCGGGAGGCTTTTTTTATTCCGGTCAAAAAATACTCGATGGTGATTGGTCAATATACGGAATTACTTTATCTGAATTGATCATTAAAATCTTCACATAAACCGCCGTAAACGATCAAATTTCAGGCTGTTATCATTTAACGCGCGACAATGGTCAATTAATTGAATAGCGTTTACTGCAGTCACCTAATAAAGTCTAAAAAAACTAGTTTATGATAACATGAAATTATGATTCTTAGATTTTTGGAAAAGATAGGAACGTCGAACAGTCTGGTAGTCTATAGATATTAAGATTGGGAAGTTAGATTTGAAGTGATCTCTGAATTTCGCACAAATTAGTGAATTTTCACATTTTGAAATCGTTTTGGTTTCAATATAAAGATTTTTCATATTATGATACCTCGGAATTTCAATAATATGAATTTTATATTATGGAAACTCTTAAATGCATAATTAAACGTCAAAATTAAGCATAAGTTGGCTTAAATGTATAATAACTCCATCATACTACTCTAGACCAAGATTTGTGAAATTCGGGGCCAGAAAACCTTAGTCACTTCAACATTTTTATCAAAAATATCATGCTTGGCATCTCCAACCAAAAATTGAATTTTGAAAATAGGTGTTGATTTTGAGCCGCTTTCTGTTAAGATGCGTTTAGATTTTAGATACTTGACCGTTTCGTAATCTGAATAACCCGCTTCGGGGAATCTTAAAAAGACGGTGAAAAAAACCACGTAACAATTTTTAACAGCGATATCCTCTTAGCATAATTTTATCATAAGCGCTTCTTAATCATAAGGTATCGGCTATGAGGTGCTATGGCGCACTAAAACGATAAATCTTTATCCTATAAACTTAACACCTTTGATTTTGAAAGACAGGATATATTTTGACGAATTACAACAACAGTCTTGAATTTGGCCTAATGAGGTTGAGCAGTTTAAAAGATTATGAAAAGTGAAACTAGAAAGTTTCTCAAGGGCTTATTTTTTTGGCTCACGAAATTTGAATTCGTTACACAAATTTTCTGGATCTAGCTTGAATTAAAAATTTTCAATTTGGGCTTTATTTTGAATATCCGAAATAATTTCCCAAATTTAGTGTCTCTCAAATAATTACACTTAGTTTTCAATTATGATTCAAAATCTAGGGTACTGAACAAAACCGTTTTTTGTGGTGGTCACTGTCAAATTGCTTTCAACCGCCCTACGCGTCAACTGGACTTATTGCGCTCAAATTCATCCCTTATAAAGTTTGGGTACAGAAAACTAATTTTATTATATTTGAAGTCAAATTTGATATAGAAATTTTTATAACTATCCAAAAAATGATTTTTGTTTAATTTTCGACATTATATTGTCATAGTTTATTTAATGAAAATCTCATTTGGAAGGCATTTTTTTCTAGTCGATCTTTCCATAATGAAATTCTCGTAGTTATTCGAGGAAAGAAATATCACTTTGGTTTCAGCATAGAACCCCATACAGAACTGTAACTCTAAACTGGAGATAAAAACGCATGCAATTTGTTCAAAAGTTTTGGATCAATAAAATATTGATCATTTAAAAGGCTAAAAATATTGAATTTCAAAGAAATTCATTTTTGGAGTCACAGTAAACAATCATCTCCACGTAGAGGCACAAGACTTTAAACTTCTTACTCCAGCACGAATTAATTTCAAAAAAGTATACGTTTGGAATAAACGGTAAATCAAGAATTCATCCCAGCTGATTTTATGAAAAAATTTAGTGAAGGGTAACTTTTTAGCAGTTTTGAAAAAACGTGAGTAAATGAACTTTATTACTTAAACAAGAAAATTAACGTGTCATGGTGGTATTGTGGAGTCAAATTTGAAATTCTTCAGAAAAATAATCAATCCAGGATTAGCGAAAATTTCACTATCAATGAAATGAAGTTCAAATTTTCAATACGTATACCAAATGTGTTCTACGACTCTCTTGGACGCCTGATTTCAATTGTGCAGATTTTGGATTTTTCTCGAATTATTAACCGGATTATTGAAAAAAATCGCGGGCGTTTGCGCAAGCAAGAAAAGCGTGGAGGATCCAGTCTTCTAATCTTGAGCATCTAAAAGGATTTGAATTAAATTATGGACTGTCACTAAATTTCCGGTGCCAGTTTTCCCTAAATATCCCCCATCAATAATGCAAAATTTCCTATCAAATTAATTCCCTGGTCGCCTTCGTCCAGACTCTGTTGTCGCACCTATCCAAAATGTAATTTAATAAAAATTTCAATAACAATTTTAATTTTCCAATTACGCGTCAAATGCTTCTCAGAAATCGCCTGCATGTTGTCAATTAGCAAAAAGCGCAGGAAATTAATATGCCGCTAAGGTGGAGGAAATTGCCATGCAAATTAGCTTTTCGATAATAGAGCCTTTTATAACGACTGTAACAAAATCCAACCTTTTCATTTTCCCCTTCTTGGCCCTTTTATCGCCAATGATGTTTCAAAATTTAAATTTTAAAATTGAATCATTTAGATCGTATAGATCAAACGAAGGGAAACCTTATGACAAAGAATACAGAAATTAACGATTTAAACACCTTTAGGGGGTGTCATCCGCATTTGAAGGCGGGAAAGGAAAGGCGGGGGTCGAAAAGGCACTGCTTTCAAAAGCAAGGTGTATAAAACTCCTAAATATTATTTTGAAATTAAAGCATAGCCACAAAATACAGGCATCATATTTTCGGTTAAATTGCAAGACTATTCATACAAATAGCAGAAAAAAAAAATAAATGGAATTAAAGTTGGTTTGAGTTTCGACTTAAACAAAAGGGCTCATTTCTGCTTTCATAAAACCATATATCTAACACACTTAAAGTTGCTAGTTTTATGAGTTTCATAGAAGTTGAATATTAAAATGAACAGAAAGAAACTGTCTGTTTATTCATGCCGATTCAACTTGTCATAGTGGTTGTTATGCCAAGTTTATATGACATTATTTTTGAATATCTTTTACATACATTCACGAGATTCAAAAGAAAAATAATTTTAATTGAAGTTTTCCTTCAATTTTTTCGTGAATGAGCCCAAGAATGCAGAAAATGTCAATAGTTACCATTGTATTTATTTTACCAATATCACGAATGCGTTTCTTCTGAGTTTAAAATTTATACGTAAAACTTTTTTTTGAAGCCATGTTTTATATTAAATCAATTCCCTAATTATTTAATTATTTATTTCTCTGCAACGGTTTCGCATTAAACAAGTTGGTTTCAAATAAAGTGATTTTGAAGTTTCAAGATAGTCATAATAAAATAGTATTTATTCATTTATATAACAACTTTCTTCACGAATCTCTTTTTTTTATTCCATTTATTGAATCGTCACTCCGGCTGTGGTCGGGAAACTCCAATTTGAATAACGCTGAAGGCGTTGATATGATTTGCTGATGTAAGCTCTTTTCATATTTTTAAAGCCATTGCTGTGAGTGCAATCAGAGACTGATATCATCTCCCGCCCAAATTAAACCAATTATTAAATCGTGCATATTTGACAGCTGTCGTTTTCTAGACACAGGAGAAATACTAGTCAAAAATAAAAACATGGCCAAAATTCAAGTCATCTCTTATTGCATCATATCTTTTAAACACTTTTGTAAATATCCGGCTTCCGCATACAAACGTAGTGTGTTTTTAAGTAGTAAGGCCGGGAATATTAAAAAGTGTGAGATAGGGGATCTGTCTAATTTTACAAATGAATTGTGTGTCTTTAAAACTTGACAGGACAATCAGACCGGTTCTTGAAGAGAGGAAGCGTGATCTCATTTGGGAGGTGTCGAAAGTGGAAAACCAGACCCCCGGCCGCGATGTGGATAATAATTCAGTATCATGAATACCCGCGCGCCCACGTTACCTACATTTGGCGTAATTCTCGCATTTGAATGATAAGGAAAAAACTCGCTCTGAAATCCGCCATAGAATGACGATTATTTTAACGGCCAGGCTACCTTTTGCCAGCATGTTTAAGCAGAGTCGTCTCCAAGGACTTGTTTTAGTGATTGAAAGAGGGGATAGGGGCGACCGGATAAGCTAATTCCCCCGACACGCGCGCCAGTGGGCGACGCATAAGCCGATTTTAATTACAGTAGAAACTCCCAGCTAAATGACACAACTTACCAATCCATCGGACCCAAAATTCATTCTGTTATTAGTTAATCTGCCGAAATTGTTATAATTAAGCAAAATAAATACAGCATTTTTTTAATGTTAGTGAAAAATACGCGATTTTCAAATTTGGCGAAATACAAGAAGTAACTATTAATTTCCAAATATAGACAGTAGTCTTATTAAGAAACTGAGCAATTTAAGTTTCTTAAGTGATGAGCACGTTCAAGTCATGAAACTTTATACAGTACTCTTTTAAATTTTGGTTTGGTAGAGAAAGGAGACCAAATAGTCGGCAAAAATATTTATTTTTCCATAAATTTTTGACGATATTTGCCCTTTTCGGCGATAATTTTGGGACGTTCGGCCGGATATGAGGGACATTAAAATAACGCTTCAATTTGATAAAAGAGTTTGAACAATGAAGGAACATAATTTGACCAGTCAAAGTAAATACAAAAATGTGTTAAATTTAGCAACTCGGACAAAACCTATCAACAAAATTAATAGAAGTAGAACTTTGGGAACGTTTATTTTGAAGTATAATGTCATTTAGACGACTTACAGTAATGTCTGTAATAAGGAACTTTGACGCCCTCTCAATTCGGCGATATTGGCTCTTTTGGGAATTTGGGTACACAAACAGAAGTTTTAAGCGGAATGCAATCGTCCAAATCGTTAGTTTATGGTAATATAGGGCAACACCCTGTTAGTGACATTTGAAGGTAATTTGTTTGTTAAAAAAACTCAAAAACATAGACCTGCACCAGCAAAAAATCTGGTGCTTTCATTGTAATGATGTTACGGCATGAAGTCAGATCAAAATTTCATTTAAGAAACCATTATTCTAGATTAGTAAGGAGCTATATTGGTACTGGTTCAACGTTTGTTTTTTTCCAGTTTGCAAATTCAAAGTATGAGTTCTGTAAATAAAAGATCACAATTTTGCTTACAGCCAGCCATATTAGATTACAGATGTTTCAATCTCAAGGGGTAAGCGAAAAATAAATATAAAAAAATGTAAACATTTTGACAAAAGACCTATTTTGGTGGACGATTAAATTAAATATATTTAGCAGGGGAAATCCCCATATCCGCCGGCCCGAATGTCTTGTCGATAGAGCCAATATAGCGCCGACATTGCGTCTGGGCATTGGATTGTTTTTATAACAATTCTATTGAGTGGCGTCATAAATAGGTCATACATCAAGATTAGAATTTTGAAAAAATCTACATCTGTCTGAAAATTTTCATTGAATATGCGTTTGATGGACCTACGTTATTATACACCATTATTTGTCCTTCTTGACTCATCATACTTTTAAAACCTACCTCGTTGAAGACTCCTTATGAGAAATTGAAAATTTCTCAAACTATGACGTCATTTTCGAGGTCACACATTTTCCATTAATTGCAACGACAAATTTATTTCTGTCCTTAGGCTCGCCGAAAATGCCCAATATCGACACATATTAGAAAAATTTCGGGCAATCAATTGCAACCGGAGGACTTGAATTGTAGAAAGTAACAGAAATAATATATTTAATTAGAAAATCTTTCAAAAATTCAAACAGGCTTGTTGTCCAATCACCCCAGGCCACAGGAACGTCGTAGCATAAAGGCAGAAGAAATTCACGAAGACGTGTCAGTTGCCGGTTCAAGTAACATATTCACCTCTTTGAAATATCCGTCCTATATATCCCTTTCGAAGAAGGTAGAATATTTTTTAATTTGGTCTTGTAGACTATCGTAACTTAAGATAGTAGTACTCGATTCACATCCGTTCCAGACTAATCAGAAATATCTACTCTTATCGTGGAAGAGATAAAGCCAGTCTTAATTCGATTTATTTTCCAAGTGGATAGCTTCTTGCTCAAGTATTGCATTGCGTTTCCCAACACTTAGAATTCCGCATCTTTTGGTTTTTTTGGTTATATTTTCCGTTTTTTTTTTTAAATTGTAAGGAAAGCCACCCTACATAAAACTTATGTTTGAAAATAAATTTTCTGCTCATGATCTGTTCGGATTAACCTGTCGTGTTTTAAGTTAAATGTCACATAGTGCCCCGAGTAATAAGTTTTCTAAAAACTGTGATATGAGTGGATATAAATTTTACTTAAAATTGAGGTTTAACTAAAATAAGACCGACAAAGTAATTTTCGCCCTTTTCGGTAGCCTTATGAATGTTTCGTTATATTATACTGTTTTAGAAAATCATAATTTAAAATGATGCTATGCAAAAATTTCCGACAAAATTTCACCAGGAAAGTGTTCAAAAACACGCAGAATCGTTTTTTGAAAAATTCCCTATTATTTGGCCTTGAAATTATTCTTGGATTTATTTCGATATTCCAAGCCAAAATGATAAGGGAAATGCAGAAATGGTTTCCGGAAGAAGTTTTCTGGTGAATTTGGATAATTTTATCACATCGAGCATTTTTATTCAACGATTTCCGCTGGAATAATATCAGGAGGAATCACCCTAACCATAGGCAAAAAATACAATTGTCGGGTTTACCTTAGGTTGAATCATGATTAATTTTAATCCTTTGTTTTATTCAACTGACTAACTGAATTCCACATCTGATACTGTCTGGCTGCAACAAATAGTCAATAACACAATAAAGATCATTTAACTCAAAACAAATCAGTTATGACTCTAACTTATGAGAAAAAATAAAATAACATGTTAAGTTTTCGCCTTAAGAATGCGAAATGAAGTATGTTTATAGCAATTGAGACACGGCAATATCGGGCCCTCTTAATCACCTTTTAAAGGGGGTAGCAGCGATGTGGAGACTGGCGTCAATTTAATTTACACAAAATAATTAGTTGTTTTTTTTTTGTGCTCTATTATCGTTAGTTAAACCAAAATAAATGTGTTCAGCTCATTAAATATTTTTTATCTATATTAAGAACGATTTGAGTTCAAACTTTTTATTTATAATTCGTAAAATTTCGAAAAAAATTCAAAGCATTATGAAANTTTACTGGGTTTATTTATTCGTTTCGATATACCACCAAAGTAATGTTTCATACTCAAAGCAACTTTTGTGACTACAGAATTTTCGAATCATTGCTTTTTAAGAAAATTTTGAGTTCGAATTAAACTTTTCGAATTCGACAAATTATGGGAAATTTTCGAAAAAAGTTCCGAACATTATAAAAAAATGCCTTATTTTTGTTCAAATTTTTATACAGTATTTCTTTAGAATCACCGAAAACTCTTCAAAATGACCACTTTAACTATAGAGTAATGACCACTTTAACTATAGAGTAAGTGATAACATATTTTTTATATGCTATTTGAAATGTCATATGATATTTTTTTCGGATTTCGGTCGAAACTATTTGGAAATATTTTGAAAATTTTCGTCATTTCTTGTTCAGAATTTTTTAAACTAATTTTTCTGAAATCCTTAGCTAAAAATATTTGGAATGGGTTTTTTTCCTATATTTTAATATGTCTTCGTTTTGTTCCTTCGCTCTTGTTTATACTCTGAATCATATTTTTTAAAACGAAACTACGGTTCGGCAGGAATTCATCTAAGTTCTTTCTCATACAGAATTAAAGAAGATTTATCACACTTGAAATTGTCAAATTGATAAGCCGAACCATCCACTACGACAAATTAGATAAATTAAAATCAGGAAAACAAATATTTGTTTCGAGGTTGTAAAATTTCGGTTTTTCCGTCTTTTTTCAAAAATTTAAATTTTCGATTTCGGCGTAAAAACCGTAAAAAATAAAATTTTATAAATTCGAGCTCGTGGTCAAAACCGTATTTGAAGGCTTCTTAGTAATAAAATATAAATAAAAAATTTAATGTTTTTTAGACACCTTTGATAGCAAACGCGCGTTTTTTTTAGTGTTTTACAAAAAACGATTTATAAAGTAAAAATAATTGATCTGAAATTAATCAGATTTTACAAAATGAGCTCAAAAGTGCCAATTTTTTTTGAAATCGTAAGATTATTTTATATTCAAAATTCACCGGATAAGATTTTTGTGAATCGTAAGATAACAGATTTTCTTGCGAAATCGTTAGATTGGAAAAAATCAGGCAAATTTGAGAGTGATATTTTTTTTAGGATTTTTTAATAGATAGGGAGTTGAAGGTATTTTACGAAATCGTATTTAGGTTGGAAAAATAATGAATGTCAAGATTGTTGAATTAAAACGTAGGTATATTGAGAATGAATAATTCATATATCTAAACACATGAAAACGCCTCCTATTGACCTGTTGTTTGAAAAAATTAATATAATTTGAGTGGTAATTTTTTTTTGTGCCAAAAAAGTACTTTAGAATTATTTTGTTAATGAAAATTGCTGCTTCATTTATAAAGTTGAATATGCGTCCGAATATGTTGGTGGAGTGAAAATGATTTTCATTATCCAATGAAGTTAAAACATAATGGAGAATTATTATTTACAAAATTCCATAGACTATGTGCAATAGTGCAATGTGTCCATAGTGCAAACTGTATCTGCAAAATTCTTTAAAAAGTTCAAAAATTGAGTTGAATTTTTTTGAATTTGATAATTTTTTGAACATATACAGTTGAGCAAAGTCAAAATGGATTCTGAAAAGATCGCGTTAATTTTCGGGGCCTAGCGCGAATTTTGAAAAGTTTCAATTAAAATTTTTTTTAAATTTTTTAATTTTTTGAAATTTTAAAATTGGTTTTTCGCATTTTTTAGAATTTCTCTTGACGTAAAAAGGTTTATTTTTCCTGAGTCAGATTTGTCGTATTACAGACTTCATGTTAAACGTAAAATTGTCGATTTTTAAGTTTTTTTTAGCGAATTAAACTAGTCGACACCCTTGAAGTAGTGACTGCTGACGAAACTGGTCCACTTCACCGTAAATCGTTGTTTATAACTGAACCAGTTGGGGAAATAACAAATGGATTCCGAAATCAAAATTTTTAGACAATTTTGGTTCAGAAAAAATTGTCAAAAATTAAATCAGACCATGGGTCAAGGTCGGTTGCGCTCAAAAAAAAGTTTTGAAAAAAAAATATTATTTTTATTTTCAAAATATTATTTTTTTTATAGGTTGATTATCAATGTTAGTTGAGAAGCTATCAGCAGTATTTTCTAAATTTTGGAAAAATATTCAAAATACTCCAATTCCGAAACTTTATACAGCTAAGATTTATATTGTAAACAGAGTGGCCACGGTTAAACCGAAAAATAAACAGAAAGTTTTATAAACTTAAATACATCATTGTCAATTCTGACATGAATTCGTAAAATTGAATAATCTGTTTCAATGTAAGTAACCAAAATCAAATAGAATTAAATTTTTTTCGTATTTAACTTGACAATAGAAATACCATCTGTTTTTCAAATCTTTGAACTAGCTGTGCCGGGAAAATGGCTGGCATGTAAATATACGGCATTCAAGATGTATTTGAGGAAGAAGTTCATAACCAACGTGAACCAGATACGATAAAGTTTATGGAAAAGAAATATTCAAAATGGAACATTTCTGATGTTGAAAAAACCTACGTTAGTCCAGAATAATTTGTTTGAATTTATGATTTAGTAATTTTAAGACTTTTTTACTTCAGATGTCAGCTTTTCATTGTGTTTATATCTATCACGGTACTTGCTTGGTCTTTTATGCCACTTTCCAGATTTAAGTACTTGGTGTTAATATTTGTTGCATGACATAAGCCGAAAAAACCTTGAAGTCCCTAAAACTGGAAAGTGGCATAAAACTCAGCAAGTACCGTAATAGATATCGGGATATTATCGACAAATAGGTGGGCTTGCAATGAGGTCAAAACTCTCCAGCGCCCACAGTAACTTATTTATCCACTAAATGGAGAAAACAGTTATGAGCAATCTGATCAAAAATAAAACTATAATT
>SCLH01000067.1:416274-439563 GCA_004367855.1 Oikopleura vanhoeffeni | reverse complement strand
AAAATTGGACCAGTTTTTGCGCTTTAGCGACCTCTCAGTACGTAATTGACCTATAGTTACTAATACGTTCATCAAAAAGTTAACCCTTCTGGTTCTTTTGAGGGTACTTTCAAGTCTCTACGACGAACTTGACCTTGAACTTTGACCGCTTATTTAAGGTCGACCACATGGTTGCCGACCCTAACTCAAAAAATTATGTCGTAAAAAACGCTTAATTTTCACTTGTCAAAAAAATAAGCGCTCTAGCTCGTCATACGTGGTCGCTAGAACTGGCTTTTGCACCCCTTTTAAAATCTCGAAAATTTGACCTTAAAATCCATTTGTTTTGAAAGAATGTTATAAACGAAAAAATCCTACGTCTTAAAATGACCAAAAAAAAATCTCTACAAGATAGCTTAAAAACATCGATACCCATTTTTCACGTTTGAAATTCCTTATTTCAAATCGTCATACGGTTTACATTTAATGGTGCCTCCAGTCTGCAGTCGAGGCGGGGATTCATATTTTCGAAGAAAATTATGGGTCTAATAAATTGATTTAGAAATGTTTAAAAAATAAATTGAATTCGAAATCAATCAGTTTTACGCGAGTACGACTTTTTGGCTTCTAAAATAATTCTTGGGCACCTCAATTGCCAATTTGAAGATTCACATTTCGCAATATATAGTTTTTGCCCAAAAATAATTTTCAGATGAGTTATTTTTACTCAGTGATGATTTAATTGGAATACATTTGAAAGTTTCGGGACTTCCAATAACTCCAAATGTCGTTTTATTTTGTATACAGGGTGTAAGATTGTATATCTTTATCAATTTCGTTACAAAAATAAGTTGCAGAATAAGACTTGGGCCCTGTTCCTGGGTTTTCCAGAAATTAAATGTAGAGTTCTTTAGGCTTACTTTGGGTGCGCAGCGGGAACTCTTTATTAAACTACACGCGCCGATAAAAACTCCTTAGCCCTTGTGAGCACAGAGCCACAATTTTGGCTCAAGTAATTGAATTTTTTTTTCGAATGTTTGGTTCCAGTATTACGGGGAGTTGATTTATTAGAATTTTTCGCCTATGTTTCACTTCAGGAAAAATTATTTCGGAACTAGACATAAAATACAAATTAGAGATGAGCCAGTTTTTAGGAAAGTGTTTTGTGCATGCATAACAGTTAAAATAAAAATTAATTGGGATTGAGAAGTAGTTATTTTTTTGCGGAAGTGTAATTTCTAAATTTTCAACTTCAAGTATCCCATGAAAAAATTAAATAATTATAAAAGTAAATTTAAGCCATGAAAAATTGTCCACATTTGTACTTCATTACCATATTTACTTAAAATAATAAGAAAAAAGTCGTAATATCTGCTTTTTTGGGAAAATCAAACATTTTTTATCAAACTCTGATTCTTTCCCATTCAATATTTTAACCTTATTTGATAATTACTTTCGATATGAAATATAAATTCTAACGCGAGCAAAACTTGCCTAGGTCAAAGCATACTTGTGCTCGATTCCGCCAAAAACAATACAACTTGCAAGACAACTGTGGACCGTTGTTTATTACGGTGATATAGTGAACCTTGCTTTTCTCACTATATTTTCCAGAACAAAAAAAATTGAAATTCTAGAATATAAAAAGTCGGAAATGCAAAAATCTTACCTTCAACTTTCCTTATGACCAAACAAAAATTAGAATTTCCAAACGCTCAAGCTTCTGTAAACAACGTTTAAAGTAGAGCCACAATTGTGGCTTTGGTGCCTTGGCGGAAATATTTGTTTATATGCGCACAAGGGTTAACCGCCCGGAGTTATAGCTTCGAGCAAGTTCTAGCAACGAAAACCAAATGTTTATAAAAAATATTTATTTGCTTGCAGAATATAAGTGAAAATGATGATTGAAAACCTATGGACAATACGAAAAATAATTTCGACAATGCAGATAAATAAGAGGAAACTAATGAAAAAACAACTTTCATCAATGTCACGACTCGTGACTCACGAGTAGTGAGAAATCGGTTCTATGAATCTTATTTGTGCTCTCAAATCTTGGTAATTGTATTGATGAAATAGAACGTTATGTTACAGTTTAAGGTATTATGCGTCAAAGTCTTTTCGAGCAAAAAAACGTAGTGTTTAATCAAACCTAGGGACAAAAAAGCCTAAGGTTTTGTTCGAAAAATAGGTACCAGAAGCCGCGCGCCCAGCGTTCACAACAGGAATGTGTGGGAAATGCCTGTGACTAACACAAAGATTAACGGTATAAAATATGGTTTATTTGGTTCTCAAAAAGGCAAGCAGAATGAGACGAAAACCCTGTTTTGTGTTTCCATCCCGAAGTGATTGGTTTAACGTCACGCTTTATTTTCTTAATAACATGTTCTCATAGATCAGATGTAAACACTAGTATCAAAAGAAATTAAACCACTTTCAAATCCTGGTAATATCGTGTAACGTTAAAAGTTTGATTATATTCAGTTGGCGATTGAAAAAAAATAACCTAGTCAATATTTTATCAAATGGCAATTAATGATTTTTAGCTACATATGAAAATTTTTCAATCAAATTGCCCTGATAACATCGGCAAAAAATCTTACAAATACCAACTTTGGCTAACAAAATGTTAGAATTTGAAACATTTATTCCCTATAACAATAAAACTGAAATTTTGAAAGAATTCACGGAATATAATTTAAAAATTGATAACGATAATTATTTTGACAAAAATTTTGACCTCGAAATTGATAAGATTAACGATAATTTTGGAATCAAAGAAAAGGACTTTACCGCTGTACCCTTACCAAAAAACGGTAATGTTTAAAATTTAAAAGTGGGTTTTTCCGCTGCACCAAGCCAAAAAATGGTTATTTGGAAATTTTAAATGTGGGTTTTTCCGCTGCACCTAATCAAAATAACGGTAAAAGTTTAATTTTCACAAAAAGGTTTGTCCGTTGTACCTTCATCAAAAAACAGTACAAATTTTCCTGATCAATTTGGTTTTTCCGCTGTACCAGTAAAAAAAACGGTAACTTTGAACATTTGAACGTGGGTTTTCCGTTGTACCAAATCAAAATAACAGTAACGGTTTATTTTTTAAAAAGGGTTTGTCCGCTGTACCTTCACTAGAAACGGTACGAACTTTTCAGACCAAGTTGGTTTTTACGTTGTATTGGATGAATCATAATGACCGAATTATATGTTTCTTGACCTATAAAGAGTGATTATGATTTGTCCCAATCATGACTCATTCAACTTTTAATCGCAAATTTTCACTTCACAAATTACTTTTTTCATAAAAATTTCTGCATGAAGGTTGTAAACAACGCTTATTAAAAAGTTTTCATTGTGCACTGTTTATGTGATAAAAATATTAACCTGCAGTTGCCATAACATAACTCATTATATTTTGGCTTTCGAGGATCTTTAAAGGTCTTTAAAAGGTCGTCGCCCATTTTCACATCAAATGTTTGCTCACTGAATTTTGCACAATTTTCCTGAGTCAAAGTTCAATATTTTCTGATAGTACTAACAAATAATACCCAGGAAACGACAAAGTGTCTCAAAATAGTGAGAAAAGTGACAATTCTGAATTGATATGGATATTAAATTGATATTTTTCTGTACAGAATGTATTGAAAACAGTTATAATTGAATTTTAATTTTGTATTATATCGAAATAACTTTTTATATGTGCACTTTATTTTGTATTTTCAACTACGGCAGTGCAACTTAAATAAAGTGGTAAAAAGATGTCACAAAGATTTCATCACATGAGTTCCCGATATCGCCGGCCCAATAACGCCGAATTTGCCGAAATCGCCGACCAAAATCTACGCAATTACACGATTTTTAGCTAAAATACTTCCAGTGCGAATATCGCCGAATGTACCAATATCGCCGAATTTGCCAATTTACAGTATGTGTTTTTTCGGGGGAANAAAAAGTAAACAATTCGGGAGAATTCTCCCCAAAATATAGACAATTCTCCCGGAAACTTGATATTCTGTTCCCCCTGAAAAAAAACACATACTGTAGTCAAATTTTTTAAGATTTCTATTATATACAGCGGTTTAGCACTTAAAGCCCCCCTGACCACTTAAAACCCCCCTTTTCGGGCATATTTGATTTTCTCGGTGACCTGTGACCACTTAAGACCCCCCCAAAAATTCTAAGACTTTTTTCAAAAACTTTTTTAAAATTCTAAGACTTTTTTTCCATTACACTATAGCCCGAAAATGATCACGTGACCGTATATTCGAGAAATGAGGTCGGCAAAAATAGTACTGTTTTTATTTCAAAATTGCTTAAATCACGTTTTGAAAAAAATGAAAAGGTTCTTTAGAAGTTTTTAAGACTTTTTTCCCTTACACCAAAGTCCAAGAACGATTATGTGACCTTCAAATTAGGCAATAAGGTTTTGGTTCAAGTAAACAAATAGTGATCAAATTACGCCGAAAAAATTTTTGGGCCAATAAACACCTAATTTGAGAGTTTTAAAAATAATAATATTTTCCAAACACGTCACGTGATCTTATTTTTTGAAAAATAAGGATTAATCTGTGACAAATTTCAAACCTTATTTTAGAATTATTTCGTCACGTGACTTTATTCGTACTATGGTGTAATGAGAAAAAAGTCTTAAAAACGTTTGAAGTTGACCCTAGAATTTTTGGTGACGTAATTTGAGTATTTTTTCAAATTGCTGTAATCCACCCATTATTTCTTTATGTCGAAATTAATGGTGGAAACCCTAACTATGCCTTTTTTTTCAAAAGTACTCAAATCACGTGGAAGACCCCTTAAAAAATCGTAACGAATTTCTATGACTTATATTGCATTACAGTATGGCCTCCGGTTTAAATAGAGCATTCTAGAAGTCAAAACTTCCGAAATACTGATTTTATAAGAATGCGTAGGCGAAAGTAAGAAGAGAGTAAAGTTTTGTTATCAAGAGAAATACTTTTCACTAGAAAATTTAAGAGTCATTTCACTAGAGAATTTAGGAAACATATAATTATTTTTAGACAGAGCGATAGAAAATCATTTGAAGGTTTTATTATAAGGTAGTTGTCAATATAAATAAAGTTCTAATTTCATCTGTATTATCTGCAACTTTGTGTTAACTGGGAGAACTTTCGCAAACTTTTTTGTTCTTCTTATCCTCATTAAATGGTTTTAAATTCGTTTAACATTTTTTTTAAGTTTTTGTTCAATGCAAAATTGCTACATTATTTTAAGCTATTGGAAAAATGTATGTTAGAAATGAATAACCTTTGCTAATAATGCGCCGATATAAGTTATAAAACTGCGCTCGCCATAATCGAGCTTCTGGGCTAGCATGATTCATGTCTAAAGTCTGACGGTTTAAAAATTTCCAGAAAGTCAAAAGCATAATTTTCAGCTGAAGATTAACTCTGACTGTAAAAATTCATTCCATTTCACAAATTTTTTCTTCCGGTCAGTCGTAGGTGGCCCTCCTAGACCCACTAGATTTTTTGTTTGTCCGGTCATCCTCTCTAATTATCCATGATCTTATCTTAATGTCGGTGACTTTTTTCGATGTATAGTTAATGGAAATAAGATATAGATATCCAATTTTATTAAAATAATAAAGTGAGATATCAGAATTAAGCTAGTTTCTTTCTCAGCCCAAAACCTTTTGATAACTCAACTGTATAACTCCTCTCCTGGCGCTGTACCTACTAAAAACCCCCTCCTATAACCACTTAAAGCCCCCCTGATCCAGTGCTAAAACCCCCCTGTTTGGGCCAATTCTAGGGGCTTTAAGTGGTCAAACGCTGTATTACTTGTAGCGTCATGAATGACGTCATTTTCAAGATTGAATTTCAGAAATTTACGATATTCAACTGTTATTTGATTTTGTTTGATGAAGAATTTAATCTTCGTATTTAGTGATTCAATTCATTCGAACCGACCGTAAAAATTGAAAAAAATCAACATATGACGTCATTTTGAACCCTTACGCGTTTTTTTCATTTTTGAACAAAAAATTTCATTTTCTCTCATATCGCCTAATTTGCCAATATCGCCGAAATTCTTCATCGAAAAACTTTTGGCGATATCGCCCCCCCCCTGTATTCGATTAAAGTTTTTTTATACCTCACACAATGTTCATATTTTTTCAAATTAAGGTGATAGGGAAAAAGACAATTATATATAGTATAGCCTAAATCTGAATCAGTTTGCAATAAAAAGATTGACACGCGAGGCCAGGTCTCGATGTGATGGATTCTATAAATTTAAATATATGATCAAACATTGAGCTCGTCAATTATCCTTGTTTATTGATTTGCAATAAATTTTGTGGTTCATCAATTCCGTTGCGCGTCAGAGTACTTTCCTCAATCAAACTGAGGTATTTTGGCAGTGCAGATACGACTGGACTTGCTAAAGACATGCCACCAAGACTAAGTTGATTTGGTTACGAAATCCACCCAACAAGTATGCTGGGTCGGTCAGGATGACTTGAAAGTAGTCTCAGACTACAGATATTTGATGACCAATGAATGATTCATTAAGGGGGTAGCAGCGATGTGGCAGACTGGCGTCAATTTAACTTACGAAAATAATTAGTTGGTTTATTTTTTTGTGCTTNAGCTCGGAAAACTAGCTGGAGGTGAATTCATTTCTGTGAAGGAAATCTCATCGACAACCATCATGCTGTCCATTGACAAATTAGGCATTCTGACCGGTGACGATATATCTTCAACTTGTTCATCATCTCGACTTGCTTCAGATGTGGTATCGTCAAGTTTTTTTTCTATCTTTAGTCTAACAGCAACTTGTTTACACAATAAAATCTGATGAATTTGATAACGATTATTCACAGTTGGCTTAGGAGTATCATAGCCGATATCGATTCCCATCATAATTCTATGAGATTTCATTTTATCTAATATCACGAAGGCGGCATCTTGCAAACGTTGCTTATTTATGTTGTTTTTTTTGTTAAAACACTAAAAAATAAAGATTAAATCATTAAATTTTCTCAAATTTGGCCAAAAAATCACATAGGCATCCTTAAAACAATATAAAGTGACTGATGGCTCGTCCAATCAGAAACGTGCTTAAAAAGTGACGGACTTATGTTTTCAAAATATATCTCCTCCCTGAGTTCACAAGGTCTAACAATGATTTTCAAAATTAAATAAAAGACATAAAATCCCGTTTTATCGGTCTGCGGCAAATTTGGGCTCATTTTTTTTAACAAAATTGAATCAAAAACATAGAATCCGCTTTTATCTGCCTTCGGCCGAGTTTGGGCTCATTTTTCCACAAAAATAAATTAAAAACATAAAATCCGCTTTTATCGGCGTTCGGCCGATTTGGGGCTCCTTTTCCAACAAAATATAATTATAGATATAATATCCTCCTTTTTCGGCTTTCGGCCGATTTTGGGCTCATTTTTAAACTAATTTGAACAAATAACATAAAATCCCCTTTTATCAGCCTTCGGCCAAGTTGGGGCTCATTTTTTCACAAAAATAAATAAAAAACATAAAATCCTCCTTTATCGGCCTTCGGCCGATTTGGGGCTCATTTTTCCACAAAATTAAATCAAAAACATAGAATCCCTTTTTTTAGGCCTTCGGCCGATTTGGGGCTCATTTTCCACAAAATTAAATTTAAAACTAAAACCCCCTTTTATCGGCCTTCGGCCAATTTTGAGCTCATTTTCAAAAAAAAATAATTATAGATATAATAACCATTTTTTAACAAATTCAAATAAATAACATGAAATCCCTTTTTATCGGCCTTCGGCCAATTTTGGGGTCATTTTTTAAACAAATTTCAAGCGTCAGAAACTACTCTAGATCCGAAATTTTCAAACTCATAGGACCTTATTATCGGGTGCTCATTTTTTGCGAGCACTAAATGTGAGCAGATTTGATTTGGCTTCAGAATCACCAAAAAACAGTATTTTGACTCTATGTTAACTAGTGCGGAATACAGTTTTTTGGTGATTTTAAAGCCAAATCAAAGATTTTTTCCAAAAACTCAACGGTCTGCTGACGTTCCGTGGACAGAACTTCTGGGTCTGGTTTAATTACATCATGAAAGCTTGAAAATTCAGGGATGAGATACATTTTGAAAAAATAATTCCGTCACTTTTAAGCACGTTTCATGATTGGACGAGCCATCCGTCATTTTGATTGTTTTTGAGGATGCAAGATTTTTGTTTTAATATATCAAAGAGACTTAAAGTTGGTCCTACGATTTGTACTTGTGCGACGATTGACTATTAAAACCCCTTTGAATGCGTCAACCACCCCCTTATATCATATTCGACGAATTTAAATACTCACTTTTTCACAGTAAACCTCATTAAACGATGGCTGTATCAGCAACATTTGTTGCCTTGTGAAACCAACAGTCGTGTTGATTTCTGAAAAGGAAACTCTTCTAATAAACCCCCTTTGAACCTCAGTTTCGTCCAGAGCTTCAACTAAATATATGTTTACCTTTTCAAAATCAAGCTAAGTGAAAAAAGTTTAATTATTTTGCTTTAAAATTAACACAAAAAATAGCATTGTATCAACTACAAAAATATCAGAAATTAATTTGAACAGTTGTTTTTATAGTTAAAAACGTTTTTAAACTATTTCCGTTAACCATCGTAAAAAATATCAATTTTTCACAGAAATATAGATTTTTTAAATCAATTATTTGACCATAGTTTATGATACTATTTTTAGAAACCTTCACTGAAGGGGGTTAACGAGTCTGATTTGATAAGGGCATTAAAAATGCTCCTAAGTGATACGGGGTGAAAATTAAATGTACTAAGAACCCGACCATCAAAAAAAAATTTCAAAATTTTTGCATTTTTTCGATTTTTCTAAAGGATGAAGTTAAAAAATAACGTTTGCTCGAATTTGACAACTAAAACTTGACGTTTTACTGACTTTCTTTTGAGCCTACTTTCGAAAAAATCGAACTTTTTTTTTCGGAAATTTTAAGGAAAATGACCAAAAAATCATATTTCGAGTTTTAGCTCGAAATTGCAAAAAAGCTCTCCTAAATCTCTTGCATATTTTCTGAGGAATATCAATTAAAAATTTGAGCAATTTTTCAAATATATCCTCGGAGGAGATAGATTTTGAAGTCTTAAATTGTAAAAAATCGTCGGTTAAGGGTATCCCTGCTCCTACATTTCTGCAGTTATTATGTCATAAAAATGCACCAAATCAATTGTTTATGTTTTGAACGCATAAAACAACCCAAATGACAACAAAAAAATTTTCGAAAATTTTGCGTTTTTTCGATTTTTTTCTAAGTATTTTTCTCAAAATTATGTTCAAAAATAACGTTTGTGTCAATTTGACCACTAAAACTTTAAAATATCGGGTTGACGTAAGCCAACTTTCTCTTCACTGTTTCCTCAGCTTTCTTTTGAGTCTACTTTCGAAAAAATCGAAGCACATTTTTTTNGTAGAGGATCAAAAAGTTGACCCTGGGACCAATCACCTTGAAAAAAATCGACCTTGTCCTTATTGGTCCGATATCATCGTTAGGGCAGCTCTGTACGTTTTTTTTATTTCCAAACGTATTCACGTAGCGTTTTCATAATAATATCCTCATCAAATAATTTGTATTGTTTAACAAATGCGTTATAAAATTAACGAATCAAAGATGAATCCTTCAGTGAGTATTTTTAAAAAAGAAAATGACCGCGTCAATGACGTAACCGACCCTTGAAAATTAACCCCTAAAACAAGATTTTTTCCTCTTTGGAAAATGTCAATAGCTATCATGGGGTGCAATTATGCCCGAACATCATTGATGGGACAGATCATTGATTTCCTAGTAAACACTCAAGTTAAGAACAGTAAACCATGATAGGAAAGCAAATTGACCTAATTTTTCTTCCGATACATTTGATAATTAATGTAAAATAACTCAGTTCAACGCCAGACGATGACTCAATGTACAGTCCAGTCTCGTTATTCAAATAGTTCCCCACTCAAAAAGCTCCAGTGAGATCTGTTCCATTACGGATTTTATTTTAAAACATAGTATCTGACGTAGACTGTCGAGGCCAAAATCGAGAACTAAGAGCGGTTAAAAAATCCCGAAGGTAGCCATTCCTGATAATTTTTTGTTGAAAAAATTGGAAAAAAAATATTTTGAAAAATTTTTCGAGATTTTTCAAAATTTTTTCGTAAATTCCGAGATTTTCAAACTGCAGAAAAATAACCTAATATTTGGGTATCAAACGAAAGATAAAGAAATTCTAGACTTTTTGCTGAAAAATAAATTTCAAAAAAATCAAGCTTTCTTGCGAATTTTTTATAATGGTAAAAATTTCAAAAATTTCAGGCTATTACTCATAGCCATGAGTCACTTTATCATTTGTAAAACTGGAAATTGTCCAAAATTATTTGTCCAATTGTTTTATGGTAGACTAAGGTTCAGAGAACATTTTTGTGAAATCATTCAGCAATCTAAAATTGAATTAACCCCCGGGGCTTTTGTTTTAAAATGAACTTCTGCAACTTCAGTCTCTTTCGAATATCTAAATGGCTCTCTTACGCAAAATTACGCTTGTGGTAGGTTCCCGATAATTTATCTAAAAAAATGCGCCACTAGGTTCAAAAAACTACTATATCGTGAAATCAGCAAACACTGAGGAAACTTTTGTTATTTATTTTGAATGAGTCAATTTTAAAATTTTGAAAAAAAATAGTATGAGTCATCAAAAATACAATTCGAATTTGAAAAATCGACCATATCTTTTAAGATCATATTATCAATCGGTTCTTGTATTAGATGGTAAATAGGCTTGGAGATCACGAGAGAAAAATTTCTGATAATAATATTTGTTTCAATTTGTTTCAAATCCGGGCTTTCCTGATTGGTTCGAATTTGAATTTTTCAAAATATTGTTGACCTACAGTCGTATTATAGCCCTAAAAATGTTTCTCTGTTTCAACTGATATTTAATATAATTATTTAACCAAACGTTGATAATATTAATTCTGAGAGAAATGTTGTTGAACCATTAAAAAATAATTGAAACAAGGTGCCATTTCAATTCCAAAAATGAAAAGCCCAGAGGATTTAAGATTTTAAAATGTCCTGAAAATTTGGCATAGAGGCCTTTTCCTCTGAGGCCCTTATCTTCCCATAAAACAAATAGAACAGATTTTTTTGTCGTCAACTTCCGGTTTTAACAGTCGGTTTTCTCATGACCGGAATCTATTTTGGCCATTTTTAGACACCAAGGGAGTTAAAATTTCGGAATTTGCCATTAAAGCCCCATTTCTTACTCCAAAATTCACTAAGGAACCACAATGGGAGTTCCTCAAAAATCCCATTTTTGAACTTTGGTCTGCGAGCCCAAATCTGACAGGTGACCAGCCTAAAATCTGACGTTATCAATTTAAATTTTATCATTTTCAAGATGTAAATTTTTTTAATTAAGGTCAGTTTAAGGGGGTGGCCATAGTTCCTGCAGATTGGTACATTTTTTCAGAGCGATAAAGAAAGACAAAAAATGTGAAAAATTTATTTTTTTATTTTTTTATCTTCAATAAAAGTGTCCATTCTTGCAAACGTTTATATTTTTATTTTTTTAAAACATAACTAATTATCTGGGAAAATATAAAAACCACTTGTCACGGTACATCCATTTCCAACTAAACTCGACTACAGATTTTTTTTTTAAAGACGATAATTAATAAACTTTCAAGACCAATTTGTCGGGTGTAGTGCGCTAAAAGTCTTGTTTTACGTTGCTAATTAAAAAATTTCCTTTGATATGAAGTTTTTTTTCCCTAATGAAAAAATGGTCAAAAATGGCCAAAAAGTAGAGAAAAACAACTTTTTTCTGAGAATAAAAATTGACCTCCAAATTGCGTTTTGAATATTAAAAAATTTCTTACTAATCTAAAGAAATGGCGCCTATTACACTCCAGCAATTTTATTTGGAAATTTTTGACTCAAACATAAAATTTTTAAAATATTAGTGCCAAAATGGCAATTAATCGAGTGGTACGCACCGAGCGTTAAAAAATTTCATCGATAGTTTAGAAATGAAAAATCCCGCAGCGAACCAAACTCATTAGTTGACATACGGATATTTAATAGATACGCAAACATTTAATATGTGATCTGCTGATTTTTTATGGAGAGTTCCAAAAAACCACTAATAAAAAATTTTGGACCTTGATTTACGGAAAAATTTTCATAATTTTTTCTAAAAAAAAGTCGACAAAAAAAATGACAAATAAACAATATTAATGTTTTTTTCAAAAAGCAGCAGTCCAGGAAAATATGTAGACATGCATGAAAAAAGTTAACAGTGGCTATTGTTTTTAAGATTTTATTCATAGATTTGCAAAAAACGATCAGAAAAAATTTTGGACAAAAAATGCGGAAAATTTTCAATAAATCAGTTTGAATTTTTTTGAAAAAATTTTTACGAATTTCAAAATGAAAAACTCGAAACTCAAATCTTTCCTAAATGAAATAAAAAATAATTTATCAAAGCTGAAACATATTTTAATATTTCGGTTAGCTAACTAATAAATAAAGCCATAAAAAAAATATACTGAACTTATATTTTCGTAAAGTTATAACGACTCCAAGGTCTGCTGGGTTTAATGGTCAACCCCTTAACACTAACACAGCGGTATACTAGAATTTTGCGCAAAAGTTCTCACAAATTACAGACAAAAAATTTTACCAAATAATTGCATTTTGATGAGGATGTCAAAGTATGAGGGGCAGATGTCAAAAATAATTGAATGCTTTGTGAGCCCACTGATCATTCTCTACAAGATAGCTTTATAAACATCCAAACCCATTTGGAGTTTTGAAATTACTTATTTCAAATCGTCTAAGAGAGGGTTTGTTCTCGGATATAGTACGCTTCGCTATTTTTCAATCCTTTTTGTAATTACGATTTTATTTCATCTAATAACGTAGGGTGTTCTAGTCTAGAAATTTATTAAAAACTACAAAACAGCGAAAGTGTTCCAGTCAGAGTTATTCGTGAATACCGTATGCGCATAAACAGTTAACCTTAGTAAAAAAATAAGACCCTTATCCCCTGCATATCAATAATGGCACATCATAAATGACTTACAGTGATACATGGAGAACTATACGGTGTTGTTTGCGGGCTGCTGATCTGTAAACGGTGTTTCAAAATGAGACTGATGTTAAGGCAATTTGGCTAACGGTGTCAATCCTGTTGCCATTTATCAAGTTCTTAATTTGGGCTTTATCAACAAAAAATTGAACAATTTCTAAAATAAAAACTTGCATTTATTAATTTCGAAAATGCCCACAAAGTAAAGAGTTGTTCTTATTTTTTGACTTGAGAAAATGCTGACAAACGCGTCAACTGCATATGATATTACTTTTGCAAAGAACAAATCAGAAGCTAATTTGTGATAAATAATGGTTAAATATGGACTGCATTTTTGGAAATGGTTGCTTATTTCAACTTTGTATTGTTGTTTGGTTAGTCGATTTGTTATTTTTGGTGCAATATGATAGGTTTAAGAAGTTGTCTATCTCATGGTATCAAAATAATAAATTTCATCAAATTTTGTTGCGTTTTCATTTTAAAAAATTTTGGCAAAAAAAATTGACACTCAAGACCGAGACTTGTAAGGAATGCATTCGGATTTCTATCCCCATCCCCATTTTTATTTTGTATATGGAACCTTACGCAAAAAAAGGGATAGAAAACCCACGGCCAAGAACCCATCCCGTTTAACGAAGCCTGCTCAAGACACATCGTCTTAATCTTCTGATTTTAGCAATCAAGTTGATACCATCCGGTGTTGAATTCGACTTTAAAATAGTAAATAATTTGAAAAAGTCAATGTCCTGGTTTCATTGTTAGGCAAATCAAGTTTTTTTGAAGGTCACAAATCGCATTCCATAGCACAAAATCAGAAATCGGCAGAAACTGAGCACAAACTGGGTCGCTTGACCACTTTTCGACAAATTGGTAGGTTTTATATGAAAAAAGAAGCGAGAGAGGAACTCGACCTGGCCCAGAAATTGTTCCAGTTGGCCGATCCCTGGTAAGAACACTCTAAAAAATTCAGTGAAATCAACAGTAAATATTTCTAGTGATAAAGCAAATACCATGAAATTTAATTCGCAAAAAACAGAAAGCTTTGCCGATTTCAAGGGCAAAAGAACGTTGTATGTCCGTATTGCCTAGATAAATTTAATCGCCTGATTGACGCAAAACATTGAGTTATATATTGAGTTATAGTCATGTTTTTGATGCAATGATGAAGTCAAAGAAGTACTCAGATATTTCATCACGCTCATAAAATGATTTAGCAAAGTTGAATAATAATTATTGATTGATGTATCTGGAATTAAATTAATAGACTATCACTGAATTGATCGGGTCGATATTAGTTTGACCCAACCTGAATTTCAAAAAAATTGAAATTAACTTCAGAATTTTTTTACTGTTCTCCTTTGTAAATTCAGCTCCTCATTTTCACAGATCCATCAATCTTAATCCAAACAAGGAGCTCTTTCTAACTTTCCTATCTCGTTTTGACAACATACGCAAATTGTTTTTCTTATTTTTGAATATTTGAATAGAAGTATAGGCTTTTAATTCTATATATTTCCTCAGGATTTATTATTTCACTGAGGTTATAAAAACACCTAAAATTAGCAACCTTGGATCCAAAGTTCCCTTGAAGGGCGATACCGAGCGTTGAAGCATTAATTTCCGATGCGTGGGCAAAAAAATGATTTTGTAAATCAAAATATGTCTATAATAGCCCGTCAGAAATCTTATTAAGAACTTTAAATCTGTATATAGATTAGAAGCCCTCAAGAGGACAAATCCCGAATATTTGAAACATGCGGAATATGAGCATATAAATTGATTGATCCCTTCCAAATCTGAGAAATATGGAGTTTTCCTGAATCCCCCAGGGTTTTTGATTAGTGAAAGGTAACCGCGTTGTTTGTGTCATTTATACAAATAGGTAAATTGCAGAATTGTTTTAGAGATCAATTTTTCTTATTTTTATCTGTTTCCTAGAGAATTGAGGGAACTTTTTGTGGTTACTTAGGGGGTGGTCAGTCGCATTTTAGCAAAAATGGGGTTTCAATGAACCAATGTAGCAAAAAGTTAAATCGTCGGACCAAAACATTACCTCTCTACTCTCCTGATATATTTGAAACAAAAATCTTGCCATCCTAAAAATAAATCAAAAGTGACGGATGGCTCGTCCAATAGAAACGTGCTGACAAAAATAACGGAATTATTTCTCAAATGTATCTCCTCCCTGAGTTTTTAACAGGTACAACATGATTTATGACTCAAATTGACCGGACAGAACGTGAGCAAAAAACCAAGTTTGAGATTTTTTTAATTCTTGAATTTGCTCTCAGTATTCACCAAAAATGGTATTTTGACCTTGTTTTAGGAGTCTCAAATGCAAATGTATCTTCACTTCCTGACGTTTAAGAAGCAATCATTTGGATGACTTTAAATTGAATCAGACAAGACGTTGTGCAGATAAATTCGAGTTGAGTTTTGTCAAAATCTTGGACTTGTTTTTTCTGTAAATCGCTCTTTTAAATTTCCAAATAATCAAGGAATTTTCAACTTTTCATACGAAATATCTTTAAACTCATCAAAAAGTGCTTTCCTAGCTATGTACAAAATAAAACCTAGGTACCAAAATGCCTTGTAAATTCCATATTTTCATAAAAAAAGGCATAAAAATAAAATGGGAAAATTGTTTTAGAGGCATCATTTTGCCGACGACCATCCCTTTAAATGGTTGGGAAAAATGTGTCCGTTTTAACTTAAGACGCGTCAAATTATCGCAAAAAATCCAATATTTTAAATCAAAAGATTACCCAGTGTCTCGAATCTAAAAGTTAAACTTGGTAATGAAAAGTCTCTAATCATTCAAAAATCTTCGTGCTGTTTATTGCCTGCGTCTAAGATGCAATTAAGTGAAAGAAACTTTAATCAACAAAGTAATGAAAACCTTTTCATGCAAATATCCGTTTATTCAGCTTTTTGGTTAGAATGGCCGTAGCCACTACGTCTTTTAAACCGTGTGATTTTAACGTTGTGGCTACTAGGGTGGCCAAGATTTTTCAAAAAATTTAAAACAGAAAGTCCTGAAATTGTTAAACAAAAAGTTTGGCCGGTAGCTAGCAAAGGAAATCGAAAATAATTTTTCTTTTTAAATTTTTAACTCTGAGGGTGTTCCAAAACCAAAACTTTTTTTGTCCCTCTCATTTCGTTAGAATGATGGCGAATTTCTTTTTTTTTCTGATTAATGTTACTACTATTGACACGAAGCTTCGATTTGAATCTCAGAATTTTGGAGGAATTGGAAACTTCAACCTTAATTGACCGGTCAAAGTTCAGGGTCAATTTCAGGGTCCATCAGTCTTGCCTCGAAAGTACCACAAAATGAACCTTGGGGGTTCGACCTTCCTGGTAAAAATATTAGCAATATGGGTCAATATGACCAGAAAAGTTGCTAAAAAGCAAAAGTCCATCTTCAGCTCTATTTCAAAGTTGTTGCCTGTTACCGCTGTTATATTCCAAAATGAACCCATTGGGTTGCTAATATTTTCAACTAAAAAGTCGACCCCAAAAAAATTTTTTGATGGTACCTTTTCGACCAATATGATGAACCTTGAAATGTGAAGCCTCAACTTTGTTCGAGATCAATTTCAAAGAATCCTCACATTAGGGTCGTAAGTCACCAACTCAAAATGACCTTGGGGTTCGACTTTTTGTGAAAATATTAACAAACTATGGGCTCAATTATTACCAGAAACGTCCGCTAGACGGAGCAACAGTCTAATTTTAGGTTTCGACGATTTTTGAAAATTCTTGGAAAGTCTCAATGAATGTTACATTATTATGACAGCATAATAAATAACAAGATTTGAAATCTCATAGCGTTGATCACGTAAATATCAATTAGTAACAACAGCTGCGCAGCTGTTAATCGACAATTAGAAATAATGCCACTTTATCTTAATTATTAATCAACTGTTCCTGGGTATAAAAGGGTTCTCATTTATTTAACTCATTTTTATAATAAAAAAATAATGTTAGAAATTCTACAACGATATTTATTATAATTCAAACATGCTCTATAGCATGTTTGCCTCGTGATTTCGATGTTCATTGTGAAATGTTTAAAAAAAAAACAAACTAAAATGAGAATTGCCTCTAGAGATTGAATTACGACAGTCGAATCGGGTTGAATTTGTGAACTTGGGAAATTCTGGTAAATAAAAAATATAAGCAGTATAATTAATTTAAAGAAAAAAAAATTTATCTAAATTATTTTTCGAGTTCAAAAAATAAATCCCGCTTTATGACCTTTTGATTAATCTAAAGAGATGTGGGCTGAAAGAAGAGAAAGCGGCCTCATGAGTTGGCTAGAAGCAGGTCCTTGGGAGTGGTTAGGATTGGCTCCCTCAACCCACATCTGCTTAGATTAATCCAAACGGTCATAAAGGGGATAGTTAGCAATTTATTGTGAACTTCAAATATGAACAAAAGAAAAGAATACAAATTTTTGTTTAACACTTCTATAAGCTGCTAAAAAACGGTTCTGCTGGCTTTTAATCATTAATGTACCGGAATTTAATCTCGAAATTGAGAGAAAAGAATAGATTTTTTATTGAGCCCCCGGCAACTCGTTTTTTGGAATTCTTAATGAATGAGAAAAAAATCTCAACAATTTGGAGAGGAGACAAGTTTTTTACTTAGAATTTTGAAAGACCTTTTTTGAAGTCTGTGTGTCGTGGGTAGCATTGTATAAATATTACTTAAAAGTTCAAAAGGTGAATTTGAAAAAGTTTTTTCTTATAGTTAAACATGTTTTTTTTAAAGTTTCTATTTCCGTTGCCTGTTTGTCTAGAAACTGGGACCTAAAAGCGCGCAAAATTAGCTACTTCCACTCCCTTAAGGGGGTATAATCTGTCTTAATTAAAAGGCCTTAGAGGCATTTTTAAATTCCTCCAAATTGATTTTGGTGTAAACAAAAGTGGTAACTAACCAACCAAAGCATGCACAAAAATTGTATCGAAATTTTCGCATTTTTTCGGGTTTTTTTCAACAGTAAGTTACCACTGACTTTCTTGTAAGCCTACTTGTCGAAAAAATCAAATGCAATTGGTCAAAAATGTCGGTTGTTTCGCCTGTCTAGAGAATTTTTTCCAGGTCGCCGAATCAAGAAAACTCGTCCTTTAAAGATGGCATACTAATCCGTTAGTATCTGTGAAAATTTGAGCTTAATTGGGATTATAGCGTCTGGGAGGAGAAATAGATTTTGCAGTTTTGAAAGAGTCTCCTTGTTAAACATACTGTAACTCATTGGTGTAGATGTCAATGACGCATAATGAGATGTACTATTTCGTTAAATTAAGGATAGATCTACAAATAAGTATTCTCGTTTTTCTCATAAGCGCTTAATTTTTAGAATTATATCAAACCGTGAATATGTCAAATCTGCCCAGATTCCCCCCCTTGGGGGGTTGACTACTCCTGCATTCGACCATTTTCTCGGTAAAAAAATATACCTGAAACTAACAGTTCATGAGAAAAACCAAAATCGCTAATTTGTAGATCTATGCCCTTAATCTTGGCGAAAATGTAATATCAACGAAATTATTTTTTAGCCCTTTACACCAATAGGTAGCAGTATCGTAACAAGGTGGAACATTTTCAACTGCAAATCGAATCTCCTCCAGACGGTTATATTCAATTAAGCTCAAAATTTTCACAGATCACGTAAACGGTAGTATGGCAATCTTTTCAGACGAGTTTTCTTAGAATTCGCGACTAAAACAATTCTAGAACGCCAATTAAGGGTATGCTCTGCTCCTAATTTGACATATTCTCGATAGAATATTAGCGAACACGTCTTCAAAGGATATTATTCAGTAGCCAGTTGTAGAACTAGCCTTCACTTGCGAAAAAAATATGTCAAACTTTTTTGTATGACCACACTCCTTCAACGTAAGCGAAGCACAAGAGTAACCTAAGTCCAAACGGTAATCTATCTCCTCCCAGGTTTATTTTGGAAAATAAACGTCAATTTTGAATAACTTATAATTTAGTATTTAAAACTTCTGAGAAGCGTTTTGTCGATTAGTGCTAATATTTCTTTTAGAACAATGCCGCATGTTACATGCGATAAACCACTGTTTTTTAACCTTTAGTCATCGAAAAAAATCTACTCCTTCTTAGGTTAAATTCAAAATTCATCAAATTTTTGCACAAGGTAGCTCGAAACAAATAGAAACCTTCTGAAGAGCCATTTTTTTCATTTCGATCCAAACAAAAATATGAAATTTCAAGTCACGTGAAAAAAAATTTCCGAAAAAAATGTTGCTTCGATTTTTTCGACAGTAGACTCAAAAGAAAGCTGAGGAAACAGGAAGAGAAAGTTGGCTTACGTCAATCCGATATTTTAAAGGTTTTTTTTAGTGGCAAATTGAACACAAAACGTTATTTTTGAACATAAATTTTGAGAAAAATACTTAGAAAAAAATCGAAAAGACCGCAAAATTTTCGAAAGTTTTTTTTGTCATTTGGGTTGTTTTATGCGTTCAAAACATAGAACAATTGATTTGGTGCATTTTTTATGAACATAATAACTGCAGATGAAGAACAACATGTGGCTTCTCGGTTAGAATTATAGCTACAAAAATCTCAGCGAATTGCGTGGGTAACTTTCTCCGAGAAATTATCAAAGAACACAGATGTGATAACCTAGGTTGGTAAAAAAGTGGGAGGAAGAGTACGTATCTCAAAATGAAGGCTAGTTCTACAAACTGGCTAATCTGAATAATATCCTTGAAGATCGTGTTTGGCTAATATTTTATCAAGAATATGTCAAATAAGGGACCGGGATACCCTTAATTCATACCCTTATAAATATCGATTAATATTTATTTGTGTCTTACAGGAGAAGGCTCAATATCACCAAATTATTATCGCCATGAAATTAAGGCGATATTGGCACTTTCGGCAATATAGGGACAGAATTGATGTTTTTGGTTTAAAATATACAACTCAAATATACAACAAGATTATTTTTTTTATCATTTTTTAAGGAGTTTATGGCTGGTGCAAATAAAGTGAAATATCAAAATGTGTAGAATTCAAAAGTGTACGATTCAAAAATTAAATATTGAAATGTAACGTCATTTATGACGCACTTCGAGCGTTTTGTAATGAACATCAAATGACAACCCAATTTGAAGGATATTGGTTTTTCGGCGATTCGGCACTATAATAATTTTAGCTTAGAATCATAAAATTTTGTATAAATTTTTTGGTTATATTGGGCCGCGGATATGACCATCTTCTATACTACTGTGACAACGATATGACGATCAGGCATATGATTTATAGAATTATCAGCGGGTGTTGTTTTCTTTCAACTTGATGGTCGAAATTAATCTTGTTATAAAGGGTCATTATAAATAATACATGAGACGACTTCTCAAAGAAACTGATGCCATTTCAAAAATTGGGTGGTTTTAAAGTTTTAATCCTATAAGAAGATTATCTAAACCAAGCAAACGTAAATTTCTCTCAATATTTCGTATTCTAAAAACAATTGATTTTCGCGTTTAAATNAGCAATTTTTTTACATACTGTACTCTAAAAAGGGTACGACCGCTACCCGCTTAAGGGGGTACTGGTCGCTGGTTTTATGAAGCCTTTGAGGCTTTGAAATGCTCCAAATTGATTGAAGGGATAACAAAGTGTACTACCGACCAAATTATCTGGCTAGTTCTAAAAAATAGCTTATCTTATTACTTTCTTGAAAGCCCTACGTGGCTAAGTTTTTATCGAGAAAAATCAATTCCAGCGACCAGTTCCCCCTTAAGTCGAATATATATCAGGATCGCTAGTAATGCAATTATAAATGTAGATTCAGTACATAAGTAACAGTAAATTTTGAGGAGTAAAAGTCACCTACAGGGTGAGGCTCTATATCGTCGACCCAATATCGCCGAATTTGCCAATATCGCCGAAAAAAAATATGCATTTTCACTATTATCAACTTAATACTTTGCCCATGTCGCCGAAAGATCTAATATCGCCGAAATTGCGTGGGCGTTACAGGTTTTTTATTACAAATTACTTAGAGTACGTCATGAATGATATCATATTTGAAGAGTACATTTCCTACATCTACATTTTTGGATTTTTATTTGATTGCGTTTGGTGGATTACGTAATTCTACACATTTTGGTATTTTACTCCATTTAAATCAATTGTAAAACTTCGTATACAATTAAAAAACTTTTAATATTATGCCGTTATTTCAACCGCCCACGCTATGGTTTATTTTTGACCAAAGACATTTATTTATGTCCCAATATTGCCGGAAGTGCCAATATCGCCGATAATGCAAAATATAGTCGATTTTTTTTTAAAAAAAACTTTCGGCGATATTGGGCCCTCCCCTGTATTCATTAAAACTACATTTTAACTAGTTTCCGAAAATATGATGACAACCTTAGGGATCGATTTTTTGAAAATTTTACCAGGTCGGATCGGGTCGGGTCGAATTTTTTTTGGAAATTTTCCGGGTCGGGTCGAGCGTCGACCTGGTTACTTTTTTGTCAGGTCGAAAAATTTTTTCGACCCAGGTCGGGTCAATCAGGTCGGCAAAAATTGTTGGGTTTTTTTCGAGACTTTTCGGTTCTTCTTTCCGATTGACCGAAATCAAAATTTTAGTTTATGCTGTTTTGACATTCGTATAGTTTGATAAATTTGCGATTAAGGTTTATAATATTCTTTCACGAGGAAAGTAGATATTATCTAATTTTGTCTAGTACATTAGTACTACTTTAAATACATAATGTACTAGACCAAATTTAAAAACATCTACCTTCCTTTTTGGGCTCTGAAAACCGTTAAAACCCCTAAAAAACCTTTATTTTGCACAAATCAAATAACTGCAAACCTTTGCAGAAAATCGTAGGAGGTGTTTTTATTATTTTAACCCCCACCTGCGAAAATTTTGACCCGGAACAATCCGATCATTGGACAACCTATGTTTTAAATGCAGATTCATAAGAATTCAATTTACGGTATCTTAACTCCCACAATGTTTTCATAGTCACGCGTGACCATGACCCCTTTAATCGCAATTAAGNGAGAAAATGTCGAATCAGAGTAGTCAACCCCCCAAGGGGGGGAATCTGGCAGATTTGACATATTCACGGTGATATATTCTAAAAATTAAGAGCTTATGAGAAAAACCGAGAATACTGATTTGTAGATCTATCCTTAATTTTACGAAATAGTACATCTCATATGGTCATTGACATCTACACCAATAGTTACAGTATGTTTACAAGAAGACTCTTTCAAAACTGCAAAATCTATCTCCTCCCAGACGCTATATCCAATTAAGCTCAAATTTTTACAGATCACGTAACGGTAGTATGCCAATCTTTAAAGACGAGTTTTCTTTGATTCGGCGACTGAAAAATTCTAGAACGCAAAAAAACCGACATTTTTTGACAATGTGCTTCGATTTTTTCGAAAGTAGGCTTACAAGAAAGTCAGTGTAACACTGATGAAAAAGTTGGCTTAAGTCAAGACGATAATTTGGAGTTTTAGTGGTCATATTTAAGCAAAAGTTATTTTTTATGTTTATTTTTCAAAAAATACTTTGAAAAAAACCGAAAAAATGCGAAAATTTCGATACAATTTTTGTGATGCTTTGGTTGGTAGTACACTTTGTTACACCAAAATCAATTTGGAAAATTTTAAATGCCTCTAAGGCCTTTTTAATTAGACAGATATACCCCCTTAAAGGAGTGGATGTAGCTAATTTGGGCTTTTAGGTCGCAGTTTCTAGACAAACAGGCAACGGAAATAGTTTAAAAACTTGTTTAACTATAAGAAAAACTTTTCAAATTCACCTTTGAACTTTAAGTAATTTTATACAATGCTACTCACGCACACACAGACTTCAAAAAAGGTCTTTCGAAATCAAAGTAAAAACTTGTCTCCTCTCCAAATTGTTGAGATTTTTTCTTCATTATTAAGAATTTTCCAAAAAACGAGTTTCTGGGGCTCAATGAAAACCTATCTCTTCTCTCAATTTTCGAGATAAATTTTCGGTACATTAATGAATTGAAAGCCAGAACCGTTTTTAGCAGCTTATAAAAGTGTTAAACAAAAATTTGTATTTTTCTTTGTTCATATGAAGTTCACAATAAATTGCTAATATCCCTTTATGACCTTTTGATTAATCTAAGAGATGTGGG
>SCLH01000067.1:361584-393976 GCA_004367855.1 Oikopleura vanhoeffeni | reverse complement strand
ATCTAATTTCAACGATCTCTTGATTATTTTGATCCCCTGTACCGTCGAATGCGTGAGGTGGACCGTTTATGACACCATGTAGTTAAAAATGTATTATTAATCAAATTATGAACATACATTACTACACAGTACTTCAAGACTTTATCTTTTCTTTTTAAATTTCCTCGGCCACCCTGCTGATAAAGTTTGCTATTAAATCCATATTGTTCAAATTTTTATTGGTCAATTTGTACTTTCGGCGAAATAAGTTTGATTTTGAACAATTTGCCCGATATATATGGGTACACTAAGCATGGCCGTGCTTTCTGTTCTCAAATTGGTCGGAGTAAATTCTCGGATTCAGACCAATTCGGGCACATAAAAAACGGGTGCGCTAACTATACCCGAATGGGTACACTAGACATCCACTCCAGGTTTTTATGGTTTCAATTTGAAAATTTCAAACTCAAGATTTTTTTCATTAAAATTCACTTTGTTTTGACTAACTTAATTTTTTTTGTAAACATTTCTATCTCCGGAATGAAATGACAATTTTTAATTTATTAAAGATTTGGACGCGATAAAGCCCTTTATTACTTTCAATATATTAATAATTGTCGTAATCTACTTCTTCTGTTAAAATGTTACTAACAGTCTGTTAGTATTTAAAATATTAGATAAATGGGTTACCCATTATGGGTGGAGTCAAATTCACATTAATGATTTGATCTATTTTAAATGCTCGAAAAGGGCTTTGCCATTTTGAAATGAAAACAATAAATATTTTAAACTTTTCCAAATGTCGATTCGAGTTCACTTGTAAATGTTGCTAGTTGTTGAACAGCAACCAAGAAGGACATTCTCGTATGATAAGCTTTTTTCCTGGCAAAGATTACATTTTCATAATTTGGTTTTTCAAAGTGTGATTTCCAGGCTTCGTGATACTTATCGGACAACTCTGTCAACATGATTCTCGACTGTAAGAAGGTTTCCAATCGGGATTCAGCTGATCGTAGACCATCCTCTATAAAAGCTTAACTGATGTTTAAACTAAACAGTATATCCCTTTATCACTTTTTGGTTAGAATGCGTAGCCACTACTCCTTTAAACGTGTGATTTTAACGTTGTGGCTACGCATTCTAACCAAAAGGTGATAAAGGGATATTATACAGGTTTAATTTTATTTTTTGTCGGTGTTTCACGCATCACTCAATTTATAGTGGAATTTATAGCTAATTAATAGTGTAATAATAAGTGATGCGTGAAACACCGACAAAAAATAAAAATTCAACCTATATCCCTTTATCACCTTTTGGTTAGAATGCGTAGCCACAACGTTAAAATCACACGTTAAAAGGAGTAGTGGCTACGCATTCTAACCAAAAGGTGATAAAGGGATATACAGTTGTACTTATATATTCTTAGTTATTTATTTTTCCGTTAATTTTATATATTATTTTTTATTACAAAGTTTTGGCGCCGGTTCAATGCAACCAACGAATTCAATTTATTTTATTTGTCCGTTTACGATTGTAACGCGAGAATCGGGATTTTAAATTTTCGAAGATTTGAAAATATATAGGAAATTTACGCAGGAAAAAAGTTTTTTTATTGAATTAATTAGATAAATAGAATGCTCATTTTTAAATGAAGTGATTTCGGCTAACTAAGATTTTCGGGGATTTCAATATACCAACAAATTTATTCTGAAGGAAAACAAATAATTTGAAATAATGATATCCCTTTAACACCTTTTGGATGATTTGAGAGATGTGGGTTGAGGGAGCCAATCCTAACACTCCTAAGACCCCTTCTAGCCACTCATGAGGCCGCTTTCTCTTCTTTTCAGCCCACATCTCTCAAATCATGCAAAAGGTGTTAAAGGGATATGACAAATTCGAAAGCCACATAAAATTGACATTTTGTCTTGTTTCTTTCAGAGTTGTTTTTTGCAAGAGTACAGGAAAAAACTTCGAAAACATCTTTGTTAATGAATCAATCACAAAACTTATTGTTAACGACAAAAGCAACAGTTATGTGTCGATCTTTTTGTAAATTTCAATAAAACCGATAATTATGTTAAAATCTAGCTCATGCCCGGAAATTCATTTTCAGCTTTTTTCCTAAGATATTGGCAGCAAAAGTTTTCAACCCGGCGGCATACTCAATAAATAACCTATCTCTAGTTTCTGGCCTTGTCGAAAAATTTTTCAAAATCCCGGATATTCTTTTCTCTGATAAAATTATTTCAGTTGCAGTATCCAAATCGCCTTTATAAGCATCAAAAATTGAGCAGCAAATGTCAGTTATATCATTCAGACTCTTGTTAATATCAGGGCTAGGGTCGATGAGCAATATAAAATTTGGTCCAAAATCTACGTTTGATAATAAAGAAGATATCATTTTTAATTAATTTGAAAATTTTGAATTTCGGAAGCTGGTGAGATAAAGACATCAGGAGTTCAGTTTTATGTTTTGATCGTTAAAATCAGACTTATTCGTAATTCGTGCATTGTCATAGTACCTATTACTCGTTGTTTGAAAGTCATTAAATAAATGCAGAATAATCTAAAAATGGTCAACAAGCCTTCATAATAGGACGATGAGTTTGACAATTCAAACGATATTTTAATTTTTGTTGTCACTCACACATTTTACTTATCATTAAGAAATACTGCACGTATAAACAAACAACATGAAACAATAATGATGACTATCAGGGAGTACTGGTCGCATTTTAAGTCAAAAAACTTGAATATAACACGAACATATCCTATTACGAGGAAGGTAGATCAAAATTGCCTAGGTAAAAATACAAACCAATTGTGTGTTCAATTCAGGGATTTGATTGGTTGGTTGGCCCGTCTCACTCTCGTTTGTATTTGGTTTGTATTTTTACCTTGTAATTTTTACCTTGTAATTGGTTTGTATTTTTACCTAGGCATTTTTGATCTACCTTCCTCGTAATAGGATATATCGATATGGCTTTCAGTTTTGCATTATCAAATCGAAACTTGTTCCCCAGGAAACAATATTGTAAGCCTCTGATTGGCCGACCAATCAGAAATGATCTTTGAAAATGATGAGAATTGTTTCTTCAACATTCATCAAATACCGAAGTTAAGAAAATAGATGATATATCCCTTTATCACTTTTTGGTTAGAATGCGTAGCCACAACGTTAAAATCACACGTTAAAAGGAGTAGTGGCTACGCATTCTAACCAAAAAGTNATAAAGGGATATTCAGTGTTTGCGTTGTTTTCATAAAATGTGCGCAGAGCGTCAAGGTCCGTTTTATTGACGAAAAATCAACCAGCGCTTGAGGGAGTGGGCGTCGATATCTCAGCTTCAATTATAATACTTTTTGATGCACTTATTTTGTAGAAAATTTTCTGCCAAGTTTTTTTGGCTTATAAGGTTTTTTAGTTTTGAGATTTTTTCAGAGAAAGATCAGTTTTTCGGGGGGTTGAAATTTAATGTAAAATTAAAGAGGATTTGGAATGAAAGGTACTAATTTCGATCCAAAATGTTTTATAACTTTTAATTTTGCGAATAAACACTTTGAGCCCTCAATATTTCCCTAAAAAGGTTTAAATTCAATTTTTTATTGTTTTTCTAATAATATTGTAAAATTTTAAGAAAAATCTCATAAATTACAGACCTTAAAGCTACGTTTTGTCATACATTTGAAATATGAATGAAAATGAAAGAGGAGTTGGTTTTTTAGTAAGCCTCCCAAAATGCTTTAAATTAGCTGTGTTGACCACTTTGGGGCATACATTAGAAAAAAAACGGCTATAAAGTGCTTCCGTATTCATATCCCCTATTCACACTTTTGTTAATATCCCGGCCCTNAGGGCCGGGATATTAACAAAAGTGTGAATAGGGGATATATTATGCCCGCATGCCAAATTAGAAACAAATCTCATGTGAAATGAATGAGGAGTAGGTTTTTTTAGGGTTTTTTGGCAGGCCTACTAAATATCATTTTCTGGGCGTAGGTTGAATAATCAGATAATATGAGTGGTACTTCCGAAATCCTAAAAAGTTATCCTACATATTTGAAAAATAATTGAATATTTTTTTAATACTTTAGTTTGTCAGAAACTGCACATAGACTTCAAAAAACAGCGTGATTATCGACACCCACTCCCTTAATTCGACAGATACCTGTTTGATGCCGGTATTTGGAGGGTCTCATGAAAAATCCATCAACTCCCTTTATTTTACATGCAAAAAATTAGAAATCATAGAAATAAAACACGGAAAAGCCCCAAGGTCCACGTTTTTCTATTGTTCCTTGATTTAAAAAAAAGGCGATTTCAATTGTCGGTAATTTCATAATTTTGACTAAATATTTCTAAATCGTGTTTGAAATATTTTTTTGGTGATCAATCAGAATAAAAAACAGCTGATCAACTTATTTTTTTCGATATTTTCTCATCTCGAAATTTCCGTTTTGTTCATACTAAAATTATTTAAAAAAAACAGCCCTTTTTTACATTCTTCGCACAACCCTTCTACATGTAGCCACTCCTACTGTATTTTCAAATTTTGAAATCAACCTGCTCTCACTTTTGCTAGCCTTGCTCTTGGCAAAACTCAAATTTTTTAAAGCCCAAAAAATAATATTAAATTTAGTCTACAGTGGAGGACCCCATGAATACCCTGAGCTACGCCTTACAGTGCGATGTTGCTGTGGTTTCTGATCAGCTACGCAAGCGCATCAACAATTTAACCTTTTGATCTTTCAGAAAAACGCACGTTTTTTAAATCAAAATTGATAACATGAGGAATGCATTTGAAGTGAAAATCTTCAAGAAATTTTTTGTACAAACGAAAGGTCCAGATCTCTACCATGTATTCATATAAAACCACTGAGCTTCGGCACAAATCTGTTTCACCTAACCAGGCGTCCATAAAAGTGACTGTCTTTGTTTAAATTTTACATATTTGTCCTGACATACTGCTTTTTTCTGCACAAATCTTTCCAAATAAAGTTTTATTGATATCGAAAAAAATTTAAAGGAAAAAGCATTTAACCATTACCGAGTCTCTATTTTCTAAAATTGTCATTACAGCAAATTTCAAATCGAAAAATTTATTTCAAAATCAGATCCAGAGTGTGAAAATAATATACAATAAAATCTTCGTCAAATCCTATATTTCTTTTTGATAATATTAACATCCAATCTTCGCTCTCCACAAGTTGGACATTTTCTTTTCGTCGCCACTTCACGCAATGCTTCGGCAGTCCGCTCTTGAATTTTACTGTCAGGCATAAAAGATATATGGACACTCAAAATAGATTATGAATATTTAAATATTGCTCAAATTACTGTGATGTGCGTATATCGATCATTATGCCTGGGTCACTTTAAAAACTTATTTGCCTGTTTAAAGAATAGATCGATATAAGGACATCCAGGATGTCACATCCGCTATAAAAAGAATATTAACAAAATATGGCCAAAATCTTTGCGTTTTGATTTTAGTCCGTCTCTTTATGGGGAAAATTTTGAAGAAAAATCTGAATTATATATTCTTCAGAAAGTATCTTTATTGAAGATTCTATAATGCACATTTTCTAACGCTGAAATATGGATTAGGAATCCTCACTGAGGATCAAAAAAAGGTCATCAAATTTTGTTCATCGGAATCTTAAATATTTCAAAAATTCCAAAAATTTTGGACAGAATGACAAAAGTTTTTTTTATAAATCATCAGTTATTTTCGAAAATTTCCTACAAGGAACCTGGTTTTCAGAAAATTTCGACTGAAGAGCAAAAAAAAAGGTCTCAATCATTTATCAGCCGAATTTATTGTTAGGATAAATTTTTTGGGGCATTTTTGAAAAATGATGACAATTTGGCAACAAAACCGAGAGACAATAATGCGAAATCTCAGCTGTCTTTATAGACTGAAACAAAAGTAACTGTCTTATGAATATCAAATTTCGAAATGCGCAGTATGTGATCTGAGTAAATAGATCACTTACGAAAACAATTTTCGATTTTTTTCCAGCAGCGAAAATTCGCAGTTTTTATATTCAAGTTATTTCAAACTTACAAATAAAATAAAATTTTCTGTAAAATATAATATTTTCAATAAAAACTAATCAAAGTAGCTCATTACATTCGTACATACTAAATATATCATCTGCTTCATATTTAATCTCGATTCAATCATTTATGAGAGAAGTCATATTTTAAATTAATTAAAGTGTAAACCTCAGATGACTTTACGTTTTTTTAAATTATTAATCATAAAGCCAAATTCAGAAGGAAAGTTTCAAATGCACTCAATCTGTTTTGTAGTCGATAATGGCTCTATATGACGATTTGAAATAAGGAATTTCAAAAATAAAAAAATCGGTTTTAATGTGTTTAAGCTATTGTTAGGCCTAGATGGAGGGTCACTGTGACTAACTTTAAAGAAGCCTTTGTTGCAGAGATATCTTGCAGAGATTTTTTCTGGTCGTTTAAAGACCCAGGATTTTTTTTTGTTCTTCAAAAATTTTTCAGAAAAATTGATTTTTCGGTCAATTTTTCGTGATTTTACAGGTAGTCTGGAATCCAGTTCTAGCGGAGCCGTATAAAGTGCTAGAAGGCTGATTTTTTGGCCAGTGAAAATTAAGCGTTTTTCGGCTACCCGTTTTTTTAATTGAGGGTCGGCGACTGATATTTGACCTCTAATGACCGATCAATGTTCAAGGTCAATCTCAAGTTCATCGTATAGACTTGAAAGTATCCTCAAAAGAATTGGAAAAGTCGGCTTTCTGATAAGTGTATTAGAAACTATGGGTCAATTAAATACTGTGAGGTCGCTAGAGTGCAAAAACTGGTCAAGACTCAAGGTCAATCTTAAGTCCAGTTTCGCCTCTCTAGCAACCTTACGGTATATAATTGACCCATATTTTATAATACGCTTATGAGAAAGTCGACCCTTCCGAATCTTTTGGGGGTACTTTCAAGTATATACGATAAACTTGAGATTGACCTTGAACTTTGACCGGTCATTAGAGGTCGAATATTGGTCGCCGACCTTCAATCAAAAAAAAAGCTAACCGAAAAACGCTTAATTTTCACTGGTCAAAAAACCAGCCTTCTAGCACTTCATACGACTTCGCTAGAACTGGATTCCAGACTACCTGTAAAATCACGAAAAATTGACCGAAAAATAGATTTTTTTTGAAAATTTTTTGAAGAACAAAAAAAATCCTACGTCGTAAATGACCAGACAAAAATTCTCTACAAGATAGTTTAAACACATTAAAACCGATTTTTTATTTTCGAAATTCCTTATTTCAAATCGTCATATATAAATTATTATTAACAATTTATTCTGTATTCAGCTTCCTATCTAAAAGAATAATTTTTATTTTTTTTTCATGTTTATCTTTCACTATGAAAAATGCGTGACCGGAAATCAGTAGTATAAGTTAAAAAAAGTTCGAGAACTGTCTCATTTTTCGATTTAACTTTTCATTTCTGCATTTCGAGTCGGATATTTCGCATATCCTTTTCGAACCTCCGTCCAGTTCGGAGTCCATGCTCAAAATATTTCTATTCACTATAGGCCCTATGCGGTGTGTTCGAAGCTCCACTAATGTTGTCTTAGTGATTGTTCTTGAGTTAAATTTGATCGGTGTGTAATCACTCAAGCAATCACTGAGACAATGACCGAGACAACATCAGTTGGATCGAACACGCGCTATAGAGATAGTGAACGTTTATGAGATGGAGTTTCGTTGTGGAAAGGATATGGCACGATTCATTAGATTTTTTATGGCACATATTTTTTACAAATTGATATACTTTCTGAGTCTACTTTTTTCATAGCAAAAGATAGGAAAAAAGTCGACCAAAAGGTGGGGATTCGTTTTCTGTTTTTTTTATGCAGGAAAAACTTTTTTGTAGGGTTGCGGAATAGAATCAGTTGTCGGTCAGACCAACTCTACTCAAATAATAATTTCTTAATTAAGCTGCTATCAAAACATAAATTATCATTTCATAATCCGTTCACAGTGAAGGCAAAATATGTGTCCACATTTTAGCTGGATATACTCAACAACAAATCCATGGCATCTGAAACATATCATTCTTGAGTTGTTTGAATTATAATCTAAATCTGCTATTGAGTCTTTTAAATGATCAATCCTGTTCGAAGTCGACCGTTTAAATTCGGTAAAATTTGTTTCTAAGTCAGCCAGATCTTTCCGAATTTCTTTCATTTCTGCACGAATACTTTCAGAAATCTATTAAAATATTATTATTCAAATAATATATTCCGACCAAAACAACTTTTTCCTCAAAGGAAAATCAATTCTGAGTTCAAATTTTATGATATTTGAAAAAATATGATTCTCAACCAATTTATTTATTTTTAGACGATCTCTTGAGGAATTTGTATTTTGACGAATCTCATGATATGCCGAAAAAATTTCATTCGGATGGTAGAGTCATTTTTTTCACGATCGAAAATTTCAATTTGGCAAATTTACCGGTTCAAATTAGTCTTATTTGTTGAAAAAAATTTGCTGAAAACAGAGATTTGAAGCAAAATTTTGAAGTTTCAGATTATGAACCTTGATCAGATTCTGATAAGAAATTTCAAAACTCAAAAATGGGTATCGATGTTTTTAAGGTTCTAGTATCTCGTAGAAAAAATTAATTGGTCATTTTGAGACGTAGGATTTTTTTTGGTTTTTCATTTTTTTCAAAAAAAAAATGTTTAAGGATGTGGGCGACGATAATTGGGCTCTTTTTTACACATTTTCAAGTGAAGTTTCTGAGAAACCTGGCTTCAGAAATAATTATTTTTTTTTNATTGATAAAACTTTCAATTTAAAATAACAATTATAATTTTGAAATGAGAACTACGTATTTTTTTCTCTGACAAGGGAAGTTATTTTTTCACACTTTTTGAAGCGCGAGAGATGATTTTTATTTGAAAAAACCGAAAAGTACCAAAAAGGTATTCAAAAATTTTAACCCCCTGAGGCATCAAAACCACTTTTATGGCTCAACTTTGAACCCTTATTATCGGAAAAGTAAAAGTGCTTGCGATTACATTATTCTTTAGTCATTGAGATTAAGGATAGACTCAAATTTTTACATTATTTAATTAAAATTTTGACTTTATTAACCCCGTAGAATAAGGACCTTAACTAAGTGACCTGCAACCTACGCAATTCATTTGTGATAAAATAAGCAACGTCAGAACAAAAATTGAGGAGATTCAGAATTAAATTTCCTAAAAAGTGACCGCCTCAGAAATAACCTGCAATTTCCGGTCTTCAGTCTACAGGTTTTTTCCGAAAGTAGAACCTAACCTACGCAATTTATCGAAATCACTTGTAAAGAAATAAAAATTTACTCAGAGACGTCAGATCAAAAATTAAAAATGAAGCAGATTTAAAAACAATCCTCAAACGTGATTTACTCAGAAGTAATCTGCGATTTCTGGTCTCTAATCTACATGTGTTTTTCAAAATGGCTCCATGCCTTAGAGGGTTAAGTCAAATAGGCATTAGGTCAGTTTCCGAGAAGTTTAATTGACCCTTGTTTCATCTGTCACCTGCTAGAATAAACTTTTCCCNNTCTTAGTGATTGTCTTGAGTATGATTATAGGCAAGGGTCTTGATAATGGGACTTCTAAATTTTATCGGTGTGTAATCACTCAAGCAATCACTAAGACAATCAGTAAGACAACATCAGTGGGATTCGTACACGCGCTAAAGACATAGTAAAGGTTTTTGAGATGGAGTTCCGTTGGGCAAAGGATATAGCAGCTAAATATCCCCGTTTCACACTTTGCTTAAGATTTGGGCCGTATTACTAGGAAACACACTACGTTAACTACACAGGGCCCAAATATTAAGCAAAGTGTGAAAGGGGATATGTGAGCACAACCACCTCAAAATATATTTGTGACCTCTAGCTAAAATTTTATTATTTTCAATACCTAGAAACGAAGCTTCCAAAACAATTATAATTTAGAGAGCTCTAGAATTTTCTTTAGACAATTTTTGGGATGTTAATGAATCTATTAATGAATTTTAACTTCTTAGTGTTGCATGGTAGACCGGTGCACCGCGGTGTCTTCCACCTGTCTTCTACTTTGAACGTTCAAATATTGATTTTTCGGTCTAGCATTATTATCGATGGACATTTTTTTTGCTCTCGAATGACTCGTTCTGAACGCGTCGTTCAGTGTCTAGTTTTTAATAAAGCAATGAATACAATGAGCTTGTTTTTGACATTTTTCGTTATGGACAGTCCGAATGATACACGGATTATGGTCTGATTAATAGATAACGACCTATCTAGCATTTTAACTTTATTAACTCCCGTAGTGTCTTTGGAGCCATCCGTGGCTCGAAGGCCTTTAATCGCAATTTAGGACCCTTAATCATGTATGAATAAAAATTTACAAAGTGATCGATCGACTATTTGGATAATTGACGTTTGTGCGTTCTTTTTCGAAAATTTTTACTGTATTACAGTACTTATTTTTTGCAAAAAAAATTTAAATCATTAAAAAAAAGGCTTTGAGCGGGATCAAAAAAAAATTCTAAGACTTTTTTCCCATTACACAATAGCCCCAAATGATCACGTGACCGTATATTTGAGGTTGGTAAAAGTATCACTGTTTTTTTTTCAAAAATTGCTTAAATCAATTTTTGAAAAAAGAGAAGTGGTTCTTTAGAAGTTTTTAAGACTTTTTTTCATTACACCAAAGTCCAAAAACGATTACGTGACCTTTAAATTAGGAAATAAGGTTTTGGTTTAAGCAAACAAATAGTGATCAAATTACACCGAAAAAATTTTTGGGCCAATTAAGACCTAATTCAAGAGTTTTGAACATAATAATATTTTCCAAAAACGTCACGTGATCTTATTTTTCGAGAAATAAGGATTAATTTATGACATATTCCAAACCTTATTTTTGGATTATTTCGTCACGTGATTTTATTCGGACTTTGGTGTAATGTGAAAAAAGTCTTAAAAACGTTTGAAGTTGACCCTGGAATTTTTTTGACGTAATTTGAGTACTTTTTCAAATTACTGTACTATGTTTTATTTTCAAAAGTACTCAAATCACGTGGAAAACCTCTTAAAAAAATCGTAACGAATTAATAAGACTTTTATTGCATTACAGTATGGCCTCCGGTTTAAATAGAGCATTTCTAGAAGGCAAAACTTCCGAAATACTGATTACAGAAGAATGCGCAGGCAAAAGAAAGAAGAGAAGGGATCACGAGAAATAATTATTTCAAAAAAATTTAAGACTCATTTTACATGAAAATGATGATAAAAACATTGAATTTTTATTGCAGATGCAATACCCAATTTGCGACGGTTTAATATTTGAAATTTGAAAATGTCAAATTAACCCTAAATTCGTGTTATTTATGCACTTTTTCAAAATATCCAAAAATAACATTTTCTTCCAAATGAAAATTACCCTTTTTCAAAATATCAAAAAATAACATTTTCTTTCAAATGGGAATTGAACTTTTTTTTAAATATCCAAAAATAACATTTTCTTTCAAATGAAAATTGAACTCTTTTTCAAAATATCCAAAAATAACATNAAAAAAATTAAGACTCATTTTACATGAGAATGATGATAAAAACATTAAATTTTTTTTGCAGATGCAATACCCAAATTGGCGACGGTTTAATATTTTTAGTTTGAAAATGTCAAATTAACCCTAAATTCGTGTTATTTATGCACTTGTTTGTGAGAATCGGCGAAAATGAGAGAATTTTTAATTTTCTTCTTTTCATTTGATGACTTGTTATAAACTTTTTTAGCAAATTGTTTTTATATGACTGTAAAGAATTTTTTGAAAAATATGAATATCATTGAAAAAATATATGTTGTTTATGAATATTTGGTTATAATGCTTAATTCAAACGCAACGCCACGGATGGCGCAAAGACACTACGGGTCCAGAGATTGTCGGCCACTACGGGAGTTAAGCCCAATCGCTATGATAGGGAATTCCGCGGAAATTATTCAATCGCGTCCACCCTAAGTGCACTTGTAAAGCACAAAATGAACTTTGAGATTTATTCAGCTCGATAAAAATTTTCCGACATACAAATTAAATTGAAGCAAATAATCATCCAAATTTATTTGAAGACTTGTTCGAATTAAAATAGTCAAAAAATGAAATTTTGTGTCACGAGGCAAACGATATCTAACTGACTGAAAATCGTGGTGAAATAATCACCTTTGATTCGTCGATAAGACTTTATTAGATCCAAACCAATGTTTTTGAACTTTCAATCATGTAAGGCAACTACAATCGTACAACCTAAGAAAATTAATCATCTTGGATCTTTTATTAACATTGTTTGACAGAAAATAGAGACTCAAAATATTATTGATCCGAAGAAACAATTTCAATTTAATAATCATCTTTTTTTCATCTCTTGCAAAATTGTCTACGAGTCTGTAGGCTGTAAATTGTTTATCATCTTTTATGTTTTTGCTTAGTTTTATTTTGTCCAGAATAATGTACACCTCATTTCACCTTTAGAACATTATAAGATATAAAGCGGTGATTGATGCAATTTTTACCTCTTTGAATCTGCGCTTCTGAATAAACGAAAAATAAGCATAAGTCCATTTGAAATAAGCTCATAAAAATTGGTCACAAAAATTATTCGACAAAACACGATTTTTCGCTCCCTAGGGAAAAATCCAAAATTATGTTCTCAAAGAACGATAAAAAAAACGAAAAATATGATTTAAAAAAAAGGGTTCAAAGAAGTTATTGAAACCAGCAAAAACAATTAGCAGTAATTTTCAATCGAAATTCATTATATCGGCCTATGGTTAAATTAAATTTTTCTATATTTCATTACTTATTGAGCCGATCCAAAAATGTCCCAATCATATGTCTCATCCCCTTATTTCAACCTTCAGATCAAAGAAGGCAACCGATTCTCCTGATTCAGAATTGTTTAGTAGACTAGATATTGTTTAGTAGATAGATATCTTTGTTATATTCTATTGATATCTCAAATTCATAAAATGATGATTAAGCTTGAAAATGATGGTTAAGGTCCTGTACCGTTTTTCTGCAAATGATTACTTTATTGAGAAAATGCATATTTTAAGGGTATCCCGGTCCCTAATTTGACATATTCTCGATAAAATATTAGCCAAACACGACTTTGAGGATATTATTCAGATTAGCCAGTTTGTAGAACTAGCCTTCATCTTGCGTACAACATGTGTCAAAACTTTTTTGCATGCCAACACTCCCAGACACATAAGCAAGACAGGGAGACCTAAGCCAAAACGGAAAATCTATCTCCTCTGAGGCTTTATTTTGAAATTAACCTTTATTTTAACATAACCTGTATAATTAGTATTTCAAACTTCTGAGAAGCGCTTTTTCCGAGAAATGCTATATTTTTCCTAGAATATGCGATAAACCATCGTTTTTTGGACTTTGTTCATCAGAAAATCTATCTCCTCCTAGGTTAAATTTCAAAAATCACTCAAATTTTTGCAAACGGTAGCTCAAAACAAATAAAAACTTCTGACGAGCCATTTTTTTTCAATTTTGACCCCAAACTCAAAATATGAATTTTTCAAGGTCACGTGGAAAAATTTCCGAATAAAAATGTGCTTCGATTTTGAAGTGTTAGTGGTCAAATTGACACAAACGTTATTTTTGAACATAACTTTGGGAAAAATACTTAAAAAAAATCGAAAAAAACGCAAAATTTTCAAAAAATTTTTTGTTGTCACTTGGGTTGTTTTATGCGTTCAAAGCATTAACAATTGATTTGGTGCATTTTTATGACATAATTACTGCAGAAAATGTAGGAGCCGGGATACCATTTAATACTATTATAAATTGAATTTTTATACCGCGAAAAAATAAATTAATATTTTTATTAGACGTAAATTTGTTTGAGCTTTCAAATAAATCAACTTTGCCAACCAAAACTCATCCAGGAAGAAAAATATGGTTTTTAAAAGTTGAGTGGTGATATATATTATAAAACATACATTATAAAAATATGTTGTTTATATTTTTCATTTTCGTAGATATAGTCATCTTTCGCGAACATAGTCATCTTTGGAGAACATAGTCATCTTTGGAGAACATAGTCATAAGGAGCAAATAAATGCTGGTACCGAATGGTCTAGTATATGGCTTTGAGGAAGGAATGGCCCCAATATAGGAACAGATTCGACAAGTTCCCTCTAGTACACCTTGTTATAGTCTTAGAAAAGGTCTGGACCAAGACTTCAAAATGTAAAAAAATTATACGACGAAAAACTAGTTGGTTTTGACCTACAACAAAATCAACGTTATTCATTAGCTCCAGCATTACTAGACCAGTGACTTATGTATTGCGATGGGTTTTTTTGGAAATTGATAAAAATTTTTACTTATAATTTTCTCCTCAAAAGACCTCTCTGTTCAACAAAAAAGGCAGTAAGTTAAGAGTGCTTTCCTACAGTCGTAGACCTCCACACCGTTTACTTTCGTTATTGAAACGACATACTCGATTGGTGATAGGCTTAGAATTATGCTCAAATTAGCACCACAGAGATATCCTTGATGTAGAAAAATATAATGGGTAGCAAAATCAGAGGAGCATTAAATTTCTTTCCACATTCGTCGGTTTCAGAAATAACATGTGATTAATCGTAATGTTACTAGAAAAAAATAAACAATAATATTTTCCCGGAATTTTGGATAATCTTTTCTATAAATTTTAATTGGTATATATGGATCCTATTTTGTGACGTATCTGAAGACTCAATCGCTGGATAAATCGTTTTTTAACGACGAAAATGTAAACAATGTGCATTCCGCACAACTTCAGTAGCTTTTGAAACGAAATCGAACGGATCGGGAAAAAGAACCGCACGCAAGAATGCGAAACGGGTTCGATGATGACGATTATCATCCCTATGTCATGTGACTATCCTATCTACTGAGAGCACTTATGAGTGTTCGGAGCGAAAGGATTTATACTTTTTGTCTGAGTTTCGATTCGTACTTTGGTGGGGTAAAAACGAACTCCATGCTAGATAAACTACAAACATTGATATTCTCGATTATAATATATCAAAAAATACTTCCTAAACATAATGATATAAATAAAAGGATTGACAATTTAATTTACTCAAGTCTGAAGCGAATAAAACCCTCACGATTTGTATACCCGTATTATTATTTACGACAGATAGCCTGGTTAGCTCACGTCGGTAGAAGTGTTGGATTTATTATAAATAGTCACCATCGGTCGTGGTTCATAAGTCCCACATGTATGTGTCGATATCTTTATGTTATTTGATTAGTTGAAAATTGGGATGGCAACAGATTAGAGTTGAGCGGAGGCGCCAGAGCTACGTTTCTGCTCGACTTTATTCATACATGAGTTCCCCAACAAGTCTTGAAGCACTCTCAAATCCGATATTGAAATGACAAATAAGCTCAACAAGGCTAAGTTTCAAAGAGACTAATTATCAGACTTGACTCTTTTTAGAATCCCGGAGCACCATCAATTTTGAAATCAACGAAAAATCGACAGTATTGTCGTAAGAGTAGTCCCTCTTTGGAATCCTTTTCTTACTCCGGTCATAACTGTGATGTCAGAAATAGAGGTCATTTATCTTTTCGACATCACAGTTATACGCGGATCAGAAAGCATTCCAAAAAAAATCTTCGATTATAGATTGAGGCTTATAGCTGACAGATCGGCCTATTTAAATCGCTGTGCAAAATGCAAGAATATGATTGGCTGGCTAGTTTCTGCTTCACCCAATTAAGCCGCGGGCCCCTAATCAATTTAATCATACGATAAATAAGTGGAATAATAAGTTGCCGTTGCTCGAGAGAACAACTTTTATCTAAATTAAGAAATATTACTGAGACTTTTCGATTTATTTTGGCTAGTGCGATGACTGACTGTTTCTAAAATAATTCTAAGAGAATATGACTTTACATCGGCAATAAACACACATAGAGTAACTTTTCGCAACAGATAATCCAGCTTCGAATCAAATTATTAGAGTTATCCATATATCATATACAAGAGCAATCTAGGGAAAACAAAGTCGTTGTATCTCACTTAATTATGGATATCTAAGTTTCTGAACAATTAGTGGAGTCTATATCTCAATGAAAAGTGATGATATTTCGTTGCTACAATTCTACAAGATAAGGCAAATTATATCGCACAATATTTTGACAGATGTCCCAAAGTTGTTCACGATGATTACGAACTAATTATATAATAGAAAAGCAGGAACAGGATCCGACTGGCATATTCTATATATCATATTTATACAATATATATCATAAAAACATATAATGGAATTAGAAATAACACATGAATCGTGGAATGTTGAAATACTTAATTTTCGTCTTTTATGTTGATGAAAATAACACATAGTATAGCATATGTTCATTTTTAATGGCGTATATCATCACAGATAAGGTGAACTTTGGAACCTTTTTTCATTATTGCTCCAATTCACCCGGATGGAGTTCGACCTTTCAATTTCCGCAGACTAAGTCTGTATCAAAATGTATAATCATCACAAAAACATGACAATAATTTTTCATTAATTGTTTTTATTTCAGAATTAATATTTAGCTATTCAAAAAACCCTTCATATAATATCGTATTATCTCTATTATATTATTGTCTTATGGCGTTTTGTCCTTATCTAGGATACGAAATACATGATATATAAGCTACTTAGAAAAATAGAACATTGTTAATTACGTTTTTTTCAAAAATAATGCTTCCTTCTATTAGCGGATTCTCATGAAAGAGACGAGTACTGCGCAATACCGCGGTATAGGCTATAACGGAATAAAAATTATCGACGATCTAAGCAATGCATAATGAATTACGCCAGATGTGCTATAGAGGCTCATAACGTATAGGTCATATCGCGTATATTGTAATTGCCAGAAAGTGGAACCATGTATGAACGTTACACAAAATCCAAATCGCAGACACCACGACATAAGATTTGCATGTTATTAAATATTATACAGCCTTCTAGTTTATCTACGTATGAAATACATAACAAAGTAACGACTTGAAACTCGCAGAGCCATATACAACCCTGAAAAGATTTGTCTTTACACATCCCCCAAGGCGTGCGTCAGGTTCCGATTTGCATATCATGACTTGCGATAAACTAGAGATACATTTATCGAACTCGTAGAGTTCGTGAGCAGTAAGATGGTCAAGACAATCAGCAGCATGGATCGATAAGGGATATTAATATTCCCTCAATTCTGGCGACTCATTCGTTTAAGAGATAATAACATAAGGAACTGGAGTCACTTAATTCAGAACTAATTTAACTACTTCATTAAGATAAACATCACTTTTTAGATCTAATTTTTAAAGAATCATTAGTCCTACGAGATAAGCCCTCGACTAGGGCATATTAGCAGTATTAGAATAATGTCAGTTTTTAGAATATCGAATCTAATCCGAATTACAGAATAACTAGTACATTAATTTTTCTATACTCACCTGAATTATTTTCAAGCTATTTTAATATTGAGATGAACAGCATAATTACTGCAAATCTGACAGATATGACCATATCTCTCACGCCAACTGATGAGCCCCGTCCTTCAACAAGAAGATGGTAGTAACTTATTCGCTAGTGATGGTGATGTCGCAATATCACACTCCCTTGCCTGTACTCATACTCATGAACAGTAATAAGACAGCAATAGTGGTATTCTAACACGCGCTAAAAGAAGTCAACTGTTTTTGGATTGAGGTTCCGAATTAGGAAAAAAGATTTTCGAAGTAGAGAGAATAAGGTGGCATTGGTATGATGGAAGAGTAGCGGTGTTAGTAAAAAGGGTCTACTTATATGTACACGTCTATCGTATATCCCAGTTTCAAAGATCTCTTGAGACAGGTCTTGGTGTTTATCACACTATCTTTCTTGGAAAGATTATACAATAAATGACTTCAGTGGAGTAAATTTGGTACGAACACTGACTATATTGACCAGAGTATCTATGGGATGCTACGATACCCGACCGAAATTGCGTATTTCTCCTCTCTAGCATGTCCTGAGTAAGTCCCAATTTTTGGCTTAATCTACGACGGCAAAACAGGTGTATCGGAAAACCCAAAGAGATACCTGGTTTAGACACACCCAGCTTAGGCGTCTGCGATGCTAAAAGCGTGATAATACAAGCGTCTTTGATTGGCTTTTCTTACAAAATGATAGGAATCTGATGAGTAAATACCCTGATTACACAGAATCGCCCGCGAACACCGAGTTCAAGCGTAACATAAGCTGCTGTGACGCCATGCGTATATTCTTGGATATCGTCTATATATATATATAATTTGATTATACCGGTTAACTAACGAAAGTTGGTGCCGATCCTCGAGATAAATAATGTGAACAATATTCGTCCCCGAAATAAGTTAACCTATTTATTTGTATGATTTCGCAGATTAATATCTAGTTTGCCTGTGCTAGTTACTCGATAAGCAAAAAATGCATTCAATCATGAATTTATGTCGTAGTGAGACAATGTCTGAGAGAAGACGCTACATTCTGAGATATTTAAAAATATAATCGAAGGACTTGTTCGAGGGTCGATATATTCCGCCGGCTTAAGTTATACTTCCAAATAATTTCTTTCTGTTTTAACAGAACACAGCAAAGATGGTGACAGTAAGTGTCTATCTAGTCTACTGAGAACCACTCACTAATAATGTCAATAGACGGAGAGAGCAATGTAGCAGAAGGAAGTACTAATTCTGTCCTCACAAGTGTATTGCTATTAGAACATATAACTAATATACCGGGGTTTTGAACAAAGACATCGATTACATTAGTGGCGAGATGCTGAACCATCGCGCACTTCAGTCCACAACTTACTGCGCCGTTTCGAACTTATATTGGCAAAAGATAGAAATGTTTTATAGAAATGATGCTTCGTTGAATAATTGAGAATATCATAACTCACACGCAAGTATGGAGTATTGCCTTTCGACAATTTTAGACGTCATCTCTAATACGCGCTGCAGCTACACTGGAAGGTTGTGTCCGAGTATCATACATTATGAACTATGTTAATAATTAACACTACATGATTTTTTATAATTTTTTTCAATAGTAATGATGGGCTAATATAAACGTTCACTATATTAATAAAAAAGTTTATAAAATTTCAGTATGAATAATTAACCTTAGATAATTAAGTGATCGGCACTATTATATACCATTTTTAGATTATACTAATATCGAATTTCATAATCCTAGTATAAACTGATAGTTTTATAAAAGTAAATATATGAGAAACCCTAAAAGCATCTCGCCTCTCCGTTAACTCTGGTGAAGCTCGAGTTGGTAATAGCCCTTGGTGTATGTTATTGCCTAAAAAATAGTCTTTTTCCAACCGAAGTGAATCGTGATAATGAGGTATCTGAGATACGTATCTCTGATGATACCGTATCTCTGAATACCGATTCGAGATACCGTATCTCTGAGCTACCGTATCTCTGAGATACCGCTATCTCTTGAGCTACCGTATCTCCTGAGAACCGTAGATCTCTGAGATACCGTATCTCTGAGAGTACCGTACTCTATACAGCCGAGTGCGGCGTAAGTGAGAAAGGTTTGAGAGTTCACCAAAAAACCTAGACTATACGCGTAATTCTAACATAGCTGTATCATATTATAAGCTAATCACGGCGTCAAGTTTGGGGAAAATAAATGTGCTCTGATGTGTCAACGTATGTCGACATCTAGAGTCTTAAACTTATGTTGGCGACGTTAAAATATGGATCAAGTACTACACAACTCTTGGCATCTTTATAGTTAATGATATATCGATCCTACTATTGATAGTCGCAGTCTCGGCTCGACAATTTTACCTCATTTTTTGTAGGAGCATCAATGCTATTATATATACAGTACCTTGGCACACACAAGTGAGAACACCACTCGCGCGAAGATCTTCCAGAGAGAGGTACCCAGCTAGTTCTTTAACATATACGATCCTTTGCTACCGGCTTAATAGCAGAAAACTCGAGTTCGGAGATTTTGTGTAGTATTATATCGAGCATACACACAACACATCTCTCAAAACGCTCATAGTATAGAAGCATGAAACTTCACATGGAACTACTGACACACAAATTGTTAACTCCAATATTTGGATTTTATATATATGATCATCCAATAGTACAACAAGTATTTTTGTTTGCCATTATTCGAATTTCTACTTCGTTGAAAATAAATCGGTATCCAACAACTCCATTTCGATTTTGCTTTGAAAGATTGCTTGTATCATTAACAAATCAATTATAGATATGAGCAAGAAGTTCGAAAAACTCGCCCACTAAACGTAATCATCCCAAAATAAATTGCCTAATTTTATGTGAATAATTAAAGTGCCTTTACGTTGTCCATCGTGAAATATCGAACAAAAAAGGCATCTCATCTTGTGCGCTACTAGGTTTCTTGTGTTCTGATTTTAGTCGAACATTTTTATAAATTTCTTGGAAAAAATTTGGTATTTAATAACTCTATAAATTTTCCACCGCTAAGTCACTGTTTTAAGTGACACTTAATTTATTTAACTGACTTTTAATTTTCCATATTTCCTGAAAATCACCCTTCAAATTATTCTTCTGTATGTTCCAATTTTTTTCATGAGAAGATTAAATTATAGATCAGAGTTTCTATTTATTCTTGAGATATAATATTCTATGAATTATTATCAGAGCAATCCTTATATCAAGTATTAATTTTAAACTAGTGATAAAATCTTGTATAACTTGGTAAACTAATATTTGAGCTGGTGAGCATTATCTATAGTATACACGTATAACAGTTGATTATCTGTCGAGCACAATTCTACATAGAGACTAAAGTACACCATGATTCGCATCATTTTATGCAGAAGCATGCTCCCCAGCATCACACACCTGACTCTCTCACCTGGTGTGGTAATTATATAGAGTCAAGATGGACGGTCAAGTTAGGACCTACTTCAGGATGTATAAATTTAATTTTATGAAAACAATAATCGATAACTAAAGAGTTATTTTACTTAAAGTGAAAATACTATCAAGACCCAAGAAAAAGGAAGTTATCCGAAAATCGTTAAAAGGATCTAAAGAGCAAATTATCAATGATACAATTCAAAATGAATAAAATTAACTCATGCCTCACAAGAACATCATCAGATAGTTCACACATAACTCGAAACAATTTGATTCGCAGAAGTACTGTGAATAAACATGCTTTTTAACACTTCCGACAGATTTCTCTGAACACTTCACATTGCCCGTAAAGTCGTAATACCTATTTTTTTTGGCAACAAAGCTATAATTCTTCATTGCGCGCCGCAATCAGCAAGCGAATTGTTCGGCGAGTATTCCTGAAGAACCTTTGTTATAACGCCTATCTTTCGGCAATGATACTAAGAAGTGCCACCCGACATCACGCCCATGATAACGAAGATAAATTAATCTATCATAATGACGTAAAGTTTTTCTGAAACAGTGAGGGACTCTACGTAGATGATTTTGTTGCCCGAAACTATATTCATTAGGGGAAAAATACTTTTGGTCTATCTATGCTGGAGATACTTGTCTATCGTAATCTGCAAATGAATCCCCGATTTCATTAAATATTGACGACCCCCCCGCTGCAGTAAAAGGTAGTTGTTGTTTTAGACAACTTATTTTACATCAGACAAGCTATACAATTTCAATAATAATACTTAAATACTAAAAGATAAAATACATCTATTAAAATAATTAACCTGCAAAAAAAAATGTCTGTCACAGACACACACTAATTTGTGGAATAACTTGTCGTAGAGTGAAATAATGTCGTGATGAGAGAATCGGAGAGCCTTTTGACCGTACACGGTCACGCTAACGAGAGCGTTTTGAAACACGTATCCATGAAATTTAATAAAGTTTTTATTTTATTCGTTTATTCGCAATCCAATGAGGGACTGGTCTTACAATTCGTGTACTTTAGTCATTTTATATAGAATTATCTTGCAAGTTCTAAAATACGCGTATAATCGATTTCTGTCGATTAATCTATACTACAAAATAATTCACAAAACTTATGACACTAAAACGATTATCTCATTCCATTATTTTACGGAATCTATCTGCGAATTTTGCAAACGTATGATAAGATATAAACATCTAATATCACCTGTAGAAACACTGAACCTTTTTGATGATTGAGAGATGTCAGGTTGGGGAGCCAATCCTAACACTCCTGAGACCCCTTCTAGCCAACTCAGAGCGCTTTTCTCTTTTCACCTACCTCTCTCAAATCGTATTCATAAATGCGAGATGTAAAGGATATCTGGTCTTGGGCATTTCTTCACGCATGTCGCGATAGTCGAAAACCTTTGTTTTTAGTTATTGTAAGAGCGATCACCGCGTGAATTGATAACCGTATTGTTAATTGAGTGGGGCTATCCCTCACCGAGCGTGAATAGAAACCACATGCTGTTTTGAATTTTTCTTCAAGCATTTCGTAAAATTTTGCAACTATAACATGATTGATTTATTATTATTTTGCGTGTTCAATTAAATGTTTAAACGGGTTAAAATTAGGGTTAGGCAGGTTGTGCCCTGGTACCCAATACAAAATATGCAAAACTGTTGTCAGGACATAAGGGTTTGTGGTGAGACAGTATTTTGGAACCTATTTTGTTACGCAACCTAGTTTTTTCACAGACATCTATCGACATTTCTTGAGGCACAACGCCACACGTATCTAGGGACATGTATCACAATAATCTTCTGTTGAACAACATACAAAACATCTATTCCATATAGGCAGGATTAGTCTTGGGAAAGGTCCAGCTAGTGTGCTCGAGTAGCTGGTTGTTTGGGGGGTTAATAAAAGGGCTCGTTGTTCTCGATCACGAATCTCGATTGACAAATATCGCGAACATTTTACACTTTTTCCTCACTATATTTCACAGTAACCTTATATATTAAAAGTAACAGATAAACTTTACATCGAAAAGATTTTTATACCTAGTAGGCTTTAGAAAATTCGTGAAGAAAACTGAGTTTTTCTTCACGCATTTGAAAATATGCGTCGAGACAAGACTCTCACCGAATATTGCCTATAAAGTTTATGAAACAAGTCGATTTCCAATCCTGTACGTCCTTTATATGTGTATGAGATGCTGAGCTGCCTATTATTTTTTATTCTGAAAGACTTAAAACAAGAATAAAGTTAAATTGTTATATCTAAAAATAATACATTCCGGATTAACTGTATTCTACGATTGGGAAACCTACCACAAGAAAAATTCGGCTACACAAACTATTCACTAGGATGGCGGTACTGCTCATATCCATATCTTTAATCTAGAATCACAAAACATTCTTTTTAGAAAATCATAAGATGACGTGAATATTGAGGATACATTAGATATCACAAAAATGCCTTAAACACGGTAGATTTGAGGAAGCCGAGAGGGATTACATAATTATATTTTGGCTGTCTACCGTCTGACGAAATATATGAGAGAATCGCAAACGCAGCTAGCTAACTCATGGCTTTATCATATTATTGCTTCTCACCTAAGAGCGTCTTTAATAACAGACGATGAAAATCGCTCAGTATTTTTTATCGACCACAGTTCATTTTTACGAATTTATTTCAAGAATCGATCTATATAATATATATTTCTCTAATCTTTCTATATAGTTTACTTCTTTGCAATCAATAACATTGAGTGAGTATAGGGAAACTGTATTACTAATAAGATATATTTAGTAGAAAGGCTCCATTTTTGGCGCCAGATTATTTTAGTATTTTCGTTGAGTCTAAAATAGAGGGTTAGATATACCATATCTCAGATTATACCTATTAAATGACACGCCTGTGTTATAGTACATGTGAATCCACATATAGTTCCAGTTGCACTTGATTCAAATTACTCAGGCAAGAAGCAAACTGATTTTACATAAAAGAGTCTGGGCTGTTAAAATAACGATTTTTTAAATTTTTGTCTGAATAAGATAGTATTTTTATTTTCATCATTTTTAGCAACCCGTGAATAGGCTGTAGGAAAGCTTGATCTTGACCGCAATACGAGACGGAAAATTAAGAGAAATCTTGGTATACTTGAAGATCAATGATGATTCAAACATGTTTCTCGCGGAAAGATTCACTGAAAAACATATAGACTCTAGAAGTGTATCAAGTGGGTTACCTCTGCTAAGAAATTTTGCAACAACGATGTCCTGGTATGGACCTGTAAAATAAAATTGAGAATGCTATTTCTGTGTCGATGATAAAATGAAGCATTATTTCCTTGATGATATAACGGGAACAAAAAACGTATCCATGAAAAACTCTTTCCGTTTTATGGGATCACTTTTTAATGCAAACAAAATAAAATTTTAATGGTGCATATGAGACGCTGCTATCACAACGCTGTAATAGAGATTTGATCACATTGGAATACAAAAATTCACCGATTCGGAGAGAGCTTTTCAAGAAAAAGTTGACATAGTGCTTTAGATAAGAAATTTCAATAATTACATAGTAACCGAAACAAGATATATTCTAGTAAAAAACAGCGCTCCTCCGTACTGTCTGTTTTATGAAAAACTGACACTAAAAATATTTCGCACATAGACAGACAACTACAAATATTCGGAATGCTTTTAATTATCTACTGGTAGCTTTAATCAAGAAAGAAAACACTGCATTTACTCAGTGTTGGATCACGGGTTAATGCGATGCTTATAATTGATATGGGTGTTAGAGTTAGCGCTCGTAGTATAAGCAGACACCTCGAGGTCTAGCCCCAAGGTATTTGAGTCAAGCTTGGCTTAACCAGTATCGTCTCAAAATGAGTCTATCGTATGGATTGGCCTTGGCTTGGATTGCACCAGACTAAACTTAAGTGGCTTGGATCAAAAATTCAAGTCTTTTAACTTAATAAATATCCCCTATGTCACACTTTTGTAAATATCCCGGCCCTGATTAGGAAAACGTAGTTGTTTTTAAGTAGTTCAGTGTTTGTCCGCGATATTTACAAAAGTTGAATAGGGATATAGATTTTTTTGATAGTTCAAGCCACCTCAAGCCTAAAAACTTGAGCTGTGGATTACAGCCATTCGACTCAAGCCAAAGCATTTCATGAGCATATAGGTCTGGTCTTTCGGTCAAAATTCTCTCAGGCTTCGATGCCAGTCAAGCGCCAGCCAGGGGTGCCGGATGAGTCTGGTGTAAGACATAAGAAAGTGCTTTCTGAGAATGTATTTATGATGAAAGTGGGGTTATATATAGAAAAATATTAACCCTCTCAGATTGGTACGACACTGTAATATTGCAAAAAAACTTACACATAATATATCAATTTAACATTATTGATAATTTTAAGACTATTTATATCGATAAGATATGCTCACTTTATTGAAGTGAAAAAAATTAGATAAGAGACCTCCTAAATCAATAATTTTGACGCTTTTTGAATATAAGAGTATTTGCAATAAGAATGGGTTCATATACAGCTAAATAGTGGTCAACTGATAGCTCTTAGAATATCTATCTTGTAAAAGATATGTTTTTTGTGCGATATTTTAACCCAGGAAAATTTTTGTTGGCTTTGAAATTTTTTTCAAAAAAAAATGTTTTTTAAACATCCTGGTTTTTTTGGGTCTAATTACATGAAACAACTTTCATACCTAATTTATTGCATTGGCAGATACACTTTTGGATAGTTTTCGTTAAAAAAAAGGACTCCGGAGGGAGACCGTCAGTTGCAAAAAAGCATATGGAATTTTTGAGTAGACTTAAATGATTCCACAAAGGCTATGCAACGTTAATAAGACTGGGGCGCTTGGTTTAATAGATTCTTTGGAAGTAGAAACCTTAATCTGCTGCAACAATTACCCTATCTTTTTCATGTTACTGCAAAATATTAATTATTTATTAACTATATATTCTATAATAAAAAAACGTGGTTTGGTCCTAATACAGCTTTCACCATTACCATTTTGAGATATATCAAAAATGTCTAGTAAACAAGTGACAACAAAAACAAGCGAAGGTTGGGAGAGTCAAAAGATGAAGTAGTATAACTTATATGATACAGTATAAGTCTATATGATATAGACTCAGTCTAATGGTCAGATTGCAAATAGAAGATACATTAATAAAGATACATGTAGAAGAAACGATAAAATTCTCTCTTGTTGAAAAGATTAACAGTAGGGATTGGAATTGGTAGTCTTATGCGAATATTGATAATAGATGTCCAGAGAAATGAAAAAATAAATTAAAACAAAACATATCTTTAAGGGAGAAGTTTTATATATAATCATTTTTTTGCCTCTGATTCACTTTTACTAATGCAATCAAATGAAATAATAAATTACTAAAAAAATGAGGCTACAAAATATGAAGGAGAGGGTCGGGAGGATTGTGCAATCACTCCCTCTCCTTTATATTATTAGATGAGCAGGGGAAATAGAAAAGATTTTTAAAAAACTCTCACTCATTTTTACTGTTTCACAGTTCTTCACCCATATTTTGTTATTTGGTGTTTTCCATTTCTTTTCCTAGCTCATTTTTTTCTAGAAATTTTATTTGCCACGTTATCGGATGTACCGCGCTGATCAAAAATTACCGGTAAAGTAAGTTCGGTACTGGACATGATATTCAATGATTACAGTATGTGCTTTTTTTACTTCGAAATGAAAATTGTTATTTCGGTATTACGACGGTCATTAAAATGGCAACTCCCGGTGGAGTATATTTTTCAAACCTTGACATCAGCTAATAGCTTGGCTTTCAAAATTAAATCCATCTAGTTTTCATTTTAATTGGCCGTAATTACCTTAATGCAAATTTCATTTCGCAAAGTAAAACAAGCACATACTGTACAGACTCAAAGATCGCAATTATCGGATTTCTGGAAAACGGTATTATGAACTAAGGGTCATAAAGTGACGCAAGGGGCGCTAGAGGCAAATGTTACATGGGAAAATATCAATTTCGGTTTTCACTCAGAATTACTTTACGCGTACTTTTGACCAGCAGACATCCGATAAGTTTGAATTAAAAACGCACCTTGAAACCTTCGCTGTCGAGTCAACTTATTTTTTTGTGATACCGCTCTTTTAACTCCCGTGAGAACCGCGAAACTAAAGGTCACTTTTTCACCTTTAAGGGGGTATTGGTCGCTGGAATTGACTTTCTGGATGAGAAATCAGCCTAACCGAGAAACTATGGGACAAATTAAGATTAGCCATGTGTAGATCTACCCTTAATCTGTCCAAACCCCATTAGCAATGACTTTTTGTTCGATACACTCTAGATACGTTACCAGTACAAGTGCCTCGACAAATTTCAAATCTACTCTCCTCCCAGGGTTTATTTAGAAAGCAGCTGAAATTATAAACATATCCGTATGACTTATAAACTAGGTCCTCTAGAAGCGTTTTTTCAAAATCACTTCAGTTTTTTCTAGAAATCCAGACAACTACGATTTTTAGCATATTTTCACCAAAATCTTCTCCTCCTAGGTAATATGTTTGGAATTCCCTCAGATTCCAGCAAACAAGCAAAGAACAAATAGAAACTTCCTCTAGAATCGTTTTTTTTTTTCAATTTCGACCCAAACTCAAAATATACAATTTTGAAGCGTCACGTGAAAAAATTTCCGAAAAAAATGTGCTTCGATTTTGAAAAGAAGTACAAAGAAGCCAACAAAACACTGATCAGAAAGTTGGCTTACGTCAAGGTGAAAATTTTCAAGTTTTAATTGTTATTGAAGCAACACGTTAATTTTTGAACTTCATTTTGAAAAGAAATACTTAGAAAAAATCGAAAAAACACGAAAATTCGAAAAAAAATTTTTTGATAATTGGTCCGGTAGTAACATGGTCTATCATCCAAATCAATTTGGCCCATTTTCAAACCCAAATGCCTCAAAAACCAGCGACAGACCCCTTAAACTGTTTGTTTTTGAAACAAATCTCAAAACTAAAAAACATCCCATGCGTCTTAAACCATGACCAAAATAAATTCTCTACAAGATAGTCTTAAAAATCGATACCAAATTTTGAGTTTTGAAATTTCTTATTCAAATCGTCATACTTTTGTCTTGTCATCGGACCATGTTACGTTCAAATGACTCTAATTTCAGCAAAATGTTACGATATTGGAAGCAGCCCAATCAAAATGTCATCATCAGCTAGAATTCATTCATTTCTGTTAATCAAATAGAGTCAAATTTGTATACGAAACTCAAAGAATGAAACGGCATCAACAGGAACCGGCACAAAATTTCTGTGTGGTCAAAAAGAGGCTGACCATGAAGCCGATGAAAAATTTTTTAATGGTTTTAATTTTAATGAAAAATCAAAAATATGAAAGTCGCATTTTGTTTTACAGCCAAAAAATCTTAAACCATTTAAGCTTCAAAAAAATATCATTGCTATGAACTTCATGATGCCCGAGCTGAAATGTTAAATATGACTAGTCTCCCACTCCTTTTACTACAGAATTGAATTGAAAGTTTTCCAAAATTGAGATCATGGATAAATATCAATGGAATAATTTACTTGATTTATAAATTTTGAGAATTGTCAAACTCAGAGATCCTACCTGAAAAACTCGAGTTATTGGAAATTGGTGATACGCAAACGAAAGGCTTCCATTTTTTTGTGTTAATTCAAACAGAAAATGTGCTCACTATATTTTCATTCCAGGTAAAAGGTCAATATTTCATTTTATTAATTAAGAAATTTTCAGTCTTCGAGCGAAGGGATCTTGGTGGATAGCTGAACCAAAATGATAAACATATTTCATCGATAAGAATGGGTTGAATGGTAGAATATTTTTTTTCAAAATAATCCTTAGCCTGATTTTATGACTTTTTTGAAGTCTTTTTAAAAAAAATTTCGCCAATTAAACTCTGAAGACGCAGATTTGAGCACATTATGGCGCATAATTTATTGGCCCACATAGAACAAAAAGGTTGGATTGGTGCCTTGGGTTCTCTAATTCCTAGACTTTTTTTCATTACACCATAGCCCCAAAATGACACGTGACTGTATATTTCAAGGATATAAAGGTTTCGTAAAAGTGTACTGTTTTTTTTCAAAAATACTCAAATCAAATTACTTAAATCAATTAAAAAAAAAAAGTGTTTGTTAAAAGTTCTATAAATGTTAAACTTTTGCCCTACCTTAAAAAAACCTATACGATCCAAAAGACAAAGCGCCATCAGCCACCTTCAAACTTAGGAATAGGTTGGTTTAAGTAAACAAATAGAACTCAAATTTCGCTCAGAATATCGTCTTGACGTTCGAAAATATCATAATTATCATCGAAGAACATGAGAAGTGGAGTAGAATAATATTCTGAGAGATCATAATGGCATTCCAAAAACGTGATAAGTGATAAATTACGTTGTCATTTTTCAGAAATAAGGATTAATTTATGACATATTCTAAATCTTATTTTAAATTACTCCGAGGATTTTAATTCGACTTTGGTGATCACTGTAAAAAAAAAGTTTTCTTGGGAGCCAATAAACACCTAATTAATGAGTTTTGAACATAAAAATATGTTCAAAAAGTCACGTATACATATATTATTTCGAGAAATATCAGGATGTAATTTATGACATATTCCAAACCTTAATTTTATGGATTATTTCGTCAGCGTAATTTTATGTCGACGTTGGTGTAAAAACGTGAAAAACAGGTTTTAAAAAGCGTTTGAAGTTGACCCTAAGGAATATTTTTGAGCGTATATTTAGTACCTTTTTCAAATTACTAGTAGGCTAATGATTTTCAAAAGTATCAAATCAACGTGGAAGACACCCGTTAAAAGAATCGTAGAACTGAATTATAAGACTTTATTGCATTAGCAGTATGGCCTCCGTTTAAATAGAGCAATTTCTAAAATCATAATTTTCGGAAATACTGTTACAGAAGAATGCGTAAGGCGAAATAAAGGACGACAAGGAATCACGAGAAATAATTATTCCCAAAAAAATTAAGGACTCATTTACATGAGAATAGATGAAAAAACCATATAAATTTTTTTTGCAGATGCAATACCCAAATTGGCGACGGTTAATATTTTCAGTTGAAATGTCAAATTAACCCTAATTCCGTGTTATTATTATGCACTTGTTTGTGAGAATCACGGCGAAATGAGAGAATTATTTAATTTTCTTAAAAATAAACATTGAGCTTTTCATTTTGATTGAACTTTTATAAACTTTTTTAGCAAATTGTTTTTATAGGCACTGTAAAGAATTTTTGAAAATATATGAATATCATTGAAAAATTATGCTATGTTATATGAACTTTAAGGTTATAATGCTTACATTCAAAAGCGCCAACGCCACGGATGGCGCAACAGGACACTACGGGTCCATGAGATTGTCGAGCCACTACGGTATTAAGCACCAATGGTATGATAGCGGAATTCCGCGAAATTATTCAATCGCGTCCACCTAGAGTGCACTTGTGAAGCAAAAATGAACTTTGAGATTTTACTTCAGCTCGATAAAATTTTTCCCGACATACAATTAAATTGTAGCAAATAATCATCCAAATTTATTTGAAGACCTTGTTCGAAATTAAAAGCATCAAAAATGAAAATTTTGTGTCACGAGGCAACGATATCTAACTGAACTGAAATCGTGGTGAAGTAATCACTTGATTCGTCGAAGGACTTTATTAGATCCAAACCGAATGTTTTGAAACTTTCAATCATGTAAGGCAACTACAATCGTACAACCTAAGAAAAGTTAATCATGTATGGATCTTTTATTACATTGTTTGACAGAAAATAGAGACATCAAATTATTAAGATACCGAAGAAACAATTATCAATTAATAATCATCTGGGAAGAAATTTTTTATTCTCTTGCAAAATTGTCTACGAGTCTGTAGCTGTAATTGTTTATATCTTTTACTGTTTTTGCTAGATTTTATTGTTGTCCAGAATTAATGTAACAAACTCAATTTCACCTGTAGCACATTATAAGATGATAAAGCGGGTGATTTGAGATGCAATTTTTAACCCTCTTTGAATCTGCGCTTTCTGAATAAACGAAAATAGCATAAGTCATTTGGAAATAGGCCTCATAAAAATTGGTCAAAAAATAATATTTTCGACAAAGCACGATTTTCGCTCCCTAGGGAAAAATACCAAAATTAATGTTCTCAAAGAACGATACAAAAAACGAACATATGATTTAAAAAAAAAGAGGTTCAATGAAGTTATTGAAACGCAGCAAAAACAATTAGCAGTAAATAGTTTCAATTCGAAATTCATTATATCAGGCCTATGGTCGAAACCATATGACAATTTTAAATACAAAATTTTGAAAACCGATCGTACCAAAACTGCAATAAAACCGAACCAGACGCGCATAAGAGTATTAAAATGGGACTAAAAAAGCTACAACAAGTTTCCTACCTTCAAAATCACGCGAGGAATAGGCTTTATTGCGAGAGAAAATAATGACTACTTTTTTGAAGCTAGTTCGCATGATTCGGTCGAGCAATCAGTGATCTTTAGATTATAGGTTTAAGGAATATAGAGATATTCTATAAATCAAGTATTTGACATTGTTATTCAACCTTTGGGTTCAAAACAATGTGTCAGTCTTTAATTATATTTGCCCTTAAAAAACACACAAATCTGTTTATCCGCATGAGGGGTACCAACCTTAAAGTAATAAATAAATTTGGATTTGAACCAACATGTTCCGCGTAATCACATGGCCTAGAGTTTCTTGACTTTGCAAGACGAACAGACTATGTTCTCGGCAAAAGATGACTATGTCAAATTGACTCTGTCGGCGAAGATGAACTTATCTAAGCGAAAATGAAAAATATAAACAACTATGCTTTATATATACATGGTAACCAAACACCATCCGAGTACGTCGTTGTTCAGAATTTCTGGAGCAGTTACCCGTTAAATGGACGGGGGTATCTCTTATTGTGACGATATTATCGGTGATTATTAGATAGGGATCCACCTGTCTCTCCGTTCGGTTCGTGCGTCAGAACTTCTTTTCGAAGCTCTTATCGGTCAAAGAACAACTGAAATCCGCCCTGGCTCTCATTAGTCAAAAAGCGGGTCAAACAGAACGCGAACCCGAGGAGGAAGCAGTGATCCTGTATCTTAAATATATCTTAACTCCATGAGAAGCACACAAAAAAAAGGTTTCCCGCGGAGGCACACAGAGCCTTTCAGAAAACTCTACTTCTGGAGCGCTTTTTGACAGAAAACATTTATGAGATTCAAACGTTCAAATCTTATTTAATACATCATGCCAAAGGAACATTAATTTTTTTCCTAAGTTTTTTTTTTTT
>SCLH01000067.1:344237-361563 GCA_004367855.1 Oikopleura vanhoeffeni | reverse complement strand
GAGAGCATAGTTCAAGTGAACTCTAGGCATGTGATTACGCGAACATGTTGTTCAAATCCAATTTATTATTTATTTAAAGGTGGGTACCCCTCATGGGAAAAACATGATTTTGTGTTTTTTAAGGGCAAATATCTTAAGACTACACATTGTGGAACCCAAAGGTTGAATTACAATGTCAATACTTGAACGATATTCTTATTTCCTGAACCATAATAAAGATCACCATTGCTCGACCGATCAGGAACTACTTCAAAATAGGTCTTATTTTTCTCGCAAAACAGCCTATTCCTCCGTGAGTTTTGAAGGTAGGAAATTTGTTTGTAGCTTTTATTAGCCCACCAAATACTTATGCCAGTTCTGTTCGGTTTTTATTGCAGGTACTATCGGTTTCAAAATTTTTTAACTAATTCGTCTAGAAAAGACAATAAACGTTTTTACCCTAGCTGATTTTGGGGTCTTGCGCAAAGGCTATTCTCCTATGATTTTTTAGCAAAAATTGGAAAAAATTATGACTTTTTTAAAGCAAAACAGATTAGAGTGTTTCTCGGGCATCATAATGGAGATGATCAAGTTTAAGAGTTAAATTCTCGAAACAAAAATTCAAATTCTAAAAATTTAATATTCAAATTTAGAAAAAAACGTTTGAAAAACAAGGTTAAAACAAGGTTAATTAAACCACGTGATACTATTTTATGGTAGACTCTAGGGAATATATGCTTATCTCAATAACTGCGCAGTGCTCTGTGCTACTCAATACTTTTGGCTGATTGAATATCGAAAATCCTGCCTTGTCGTAAAAATTTCTCGAGAACTTCTCGGGAATCCCGTCATTTCATTGGTCACTTTCTATTATTGTGACGTAGTGATAAATTTTTACGACTAGGCAGGATTTTCGATATTTCAGTTGAGAATCAAAAAAAAATTGTAAATTAGTTCAAAATATTTATGAAAAAATCACTTTTTATAGGAAAAAATTGTTACTTTTCTCTATTTAATGGAATAATTTGATGAATATTGCAATAGTTAGGGAAATATGGTATAAGACTACCACTCTACAAAACACGTACCACTCTAGATACCCACTGTAGTATGATTTTCACAAATTATATATTTTTTCAGAACATATCATTTTTTCCATACTGATATCGAAATAAAATATTTTCGCCCAAGAACTTCCTGGAATGTGAATTTTTTTGCAAAATGGATTCAGAAGACTTTCCTAAATACTTTCTTATTTCAACTTTTTATTCCATTTTCAAGTCGAAAATAATATTATCAAAAGTAAGACTTAGACGAAAAATGAGCTTTCGATCAACTCGCCATAAAATTTGAACTTATAAGCTGAAAAAAAAATTTTTTGATCTGAATCACCAATTTTTAAATGTAACGTGAACAAAATTCCGAAAAAAGGTGCTTCGATTTTTTCGAAAAAACGATCAAAAGTCGAAAAAATGGAAAATTTTCGAAAAAAAAAAATTGTGTCCATTTAGTTGGCAGCGTAGCACGCATAGTTCCCAACACAGTAAGAAGTTGCATGCAACGATGTTTCGCTGCTGCACGCAACGGACTGTGTAGGTTAAGGCCTACGCGAGATTCTAAGATCGGCTTTCAAGCCAATACGATGTCTAATGTATAATGGGCAATCAACTCTAACAAAACTAGTATTCGCGCGGATAACCCGGCATACGAGAGTACACGCCGTCCGAGTAAGTCGAGAGAATTATTTAGGTAAACTGTTGAATAACTTAATACATAGGTTGTATCAATGTAAACTAAAAGTGTCAGGACTTAGTTTATTCGCAGGAAGTTGCATTGCATTATACTCAAGCGGATAGAACGAAGTCTTATTCAAGAAACGGAGAACCGTTGCCACCGCAATAACCAGTAACGGGTATCAAACAGGAGATTCGAGGGCTACAGAGTAGTCAGTACACCCAGTTTGATCCCAATTGCTACGCAGTAACCTCGACCTTATAAAATCATATTCTCACACACCTTATGAGATAAATTGTATATCCTTAGTGCTATTCACTGCCATTTTGCGGAGATGGTCATTGCTTAATTTAGTTCAGTAATTTGTGAGCTGAATTTCTTTCAATAATTATATTATCATTCATCAGCAGAAATTCCGATAATTAATTCAAACGAAGCTTTTTTTTCTGACTTTGTGTCAAGCTAACCTTGTTAGTCGGAGGTCGATTATTAATTAAATAAGTCTAACAGACTGGTTTTTATCAGTCGCAAATCACATTCAACCCTCAGTTGCACGGTTTTTAAGATAGCGTTTCACGTGGGTGGCATCGATGTGGAATTTCTTCAAAGCGATACCGATTACGGGGGCTCCTGGTCCTTTTTAACTAGATTTTCAGCCAAAATTTTTTATTAAATTCAGCTTCTTCTAACGACTCATCCGATTGAATCCTTAGATAGCTTAACTTAGAATATTTAAACAGAGCACAAATATCTGGTTAATAATTGAATTTAAAAAATTGGTCCGAATCCGACGATTGTTACCAATTTTTCAAGAAAAACTAGTAATTTAACAATTACAGTAATTTAAGAAAAAAGATAAAACAAATTGATCCGATGAACTAATTTTTTTTTTCACAAGATATTTGTGCTTAGTTTGAGCTATCTAAGAATGTTATCGGATGAGTTGTTTTTCAAAGCCGAATTAAATGAAAAAATTGGCTTAAAAACTAGTAAATAAGGACCAGGAGCCCCCGTAATTGATATATTATATCATATGATATTTTAAATAAAATTAAAAAAAATGTGAAAATTCCTCTTTTAAATTTTCATCTTCAATAAAAGTGTTTATTCTTGCAAACGTTCATATTTTTAATGGTTTAACATAACTGACTAACTTTAAAAATATAAAAACCTCTTTTCATGGGGATTCCATTTCCAACTTAACCCGATGTAAGAAATTTTTTTCAAAACGATATAAATTAACTTCTGACATTAACTGCTTGATTTTCAGGCATAATTCAAAAAACCACTGATAAAAAATTTTGGACTTGATTTGCGGTAAATTTTCATAATATTTCTAAAAAGTCGACAAAAAATGAAAAATAAAAAATTTATGATTTTTCAAACAGCGGTCAGAAAATATGTAGGCATCCATGAAGAAAGTTAAAGTGCCTATTTGATTGCTTTTACCCACAGATTTAAATTTAAAATAAAATAAAATTTTGGACGAAAATGCGGAAAATTTTTAATGCTTTGAATTTTTTTGAAATTTTTAGGAATTGAAAAATGAGAATTCAAAATCAAAACTTTCCTACAATCGATAAAAAAAATTATTTTAATGAGCTGCAACACATTAAATCTGGTTAAGCTAACGAATAAGCACAAAAAATTAACCAACTAATTATTTTCGTAAGTATAATTGACTACAGTCCGCCGAGTCCATGCCACCCCCTTAAACAACAACAAAAAGTTTTGAAAAAATTATCACCGAGTTTTAAAAACCGGCGCTTTCGTTGGTGAATTATATCGATGTCATGACACCACTCCACTACAGTTGAAGCAAAAGAACGAGTTATTCAAAATTCAAAAAAAAAATTATTTTAAAAATCAGTACCCCGCTCACTTGCTTGAACAAAAATTCCCCGAAGTTGAAAATCGTAACTTTTCAAAGTCAGACTAAGGAGAAAAACTCAAAGCCGATCTCGAAAATCCTGAGTTTGAAAATTACACGTTTTCATTACAATACACTAGCCAGCGATGCTCAAATGTAGCTACAAGTATTTATAAACTCAAAATAGTTTTTGCAACTATAAAACTAGACAGCTTCATTCACCCACTTTTAAAGCCACAAAAAAAGAATTATTAGAATTGTCATTTGTGCTACAAATACGTATGTGAATGCGCGGCGTTGTACATAGGCGTAACCCAACAACTTCTACACACTAGGATTAAAAATCACCAAACTTCAAAACAATCAGTGAATCACGAGCACATTCAAATGTGTTCAATTTATCAGCAAAAACTTTACGAAGTACTAGGCGTTGACCAGGAAAACGGTACAGATAGACAAAAACTATATTTTTTGAAGAACATTTCACAATAATGGAAAAAAATCTAATTCATAAAACTACTAGAAAAATTTACGAAGAAGCGCTAATTTGCCTTTAAAACCCTACACAGTGTAAACTACACTTCATAGACAAAAAGAACATAAAATTCTGTATTTTCTATGTCCTTGCTTTCTAAATAGATCTAAAAACACTGCAATCACTTGAATTAAATAAATCTTGCTTTAATTTTGCGAAACTGAGGCCAGATTTATCAAATTTCTTTACTACCTTATTTCTGTGCGAGGTAAAATCTTTTTTATTCTCACTTTTGAAAATGGAAAACCCTAAACGTCAATTAAAAATGTTTTTTACTGGAATTTTTTTTATATTTATTTGTGAAATATTAACAAAGTCGATATGATACTCCGATGTAATAATAAAAATTACAAAAAACAAGGACTTATTCATTCGAAACCGTATTTTTGAGTAAAAATTTCACTGTGAAATTAAAGAATTTTAAAGCACTTCATTAGAAAAAGAGATTCTTTTTTTGACGGGCATAAGTTTTCATTGCCGCATAATTATCCACATTAGATGCGTGAAATTAATTAATTGTAGCCCGTGAACCAATAATACTATCTGATGAGAAAAATTTCAAAAAACTTGTTAGTAATGGCTTGATAATAAAAACCCGTTTTTGTGCAATTGCTGATTTTTTAATCAGAAAGTTATATTTTATTATGGGCTACAGTTTAAAAATAAACAAAAAGATTCAGCAAAACAAGTTTTGCCGTTCCTTCCATAGTTCACATTCAAACTCCAAATTTCGAACTCTTAAAAATTCAAATTGCTCTCAAAAAGCAATACTTATGAAGCCACGATTCGTAGGCTACGAGGCGTTGAATAGCTGATCAAAAAGTTATAAATTTACCTTATATTCCCTATTCACACTTTTGTTAATATCCCGGCCCTAGTACTTAAAAACACACTACGTTTCCTAATGAGGGCCGGGATATTAACAAAAGTGTGAATAGGGGATATATCGATAAACTTCCGCAAATAAGTTTCAATTTAAGGGGGTGGTGGGATTGATTTCTTCATTTTGGAGGCTTGGTACGGCTAAACTGATGACGGTAGAACATTTCTCATCAATACATATGAAATATCTATCCTTTATCTCGTGATTACATTATACAGTTCAGTACCACTCTCACCAACCATCTGTTTAACCGCGGTTAAACACGAGTCCCTCAGCTTTTTTCAAAGAAACAAGGATCGTAGAGCTTATATAGGAAAGTTTCATATATCGGAAGGTTTCATCTCGCGATGACAATATTTTAATTAATAAATAAATCATGAATTACCCGTAAAGATTCTCGCATCATCTGGATCATGGAACGATGGCTTGCACAATTATCTGACGAGTTATAAATAGTTGGCAGTGGGGGCGATTTACTATAAAATAGGATTAAAATAAATTCCCAATCGAAAAAAAAGACGGAACTTAATTATAATGTCCAAAATATTAACCATTCAAAAACGTTTGTAATGAGGTTGTCTCGCTGCCAGAGTGATAAGGAAAATGATAAAAATGTATTTTATTTTTAACAAATATCTCTTCAAGACTCTAGTTGGACTTTGCTAGTTTGGTCCAGTACATTATGTATAATTTATAGTACACTGGGTGCACCCTTATCCGTACGCACCCTTATCCGTACGATGTACCCTTATCCGTACGATTTTTGGCCGAGCTGAGGCGTACGGATAAGGGTGCACCCAGTGTACATTATGTTTTAAGTTAAACGCAAAACACGCCTATATTTTTCTACAAAACAGTATCTTTTTGCATTGCACGCCGGCGCGTTTTTGTTACTAGCATTCGTTCAACTTTAAAGGGTTTAAAATGTTAAAGCGGTTGTATCAAAGTACTTTTAATGTACTAGAGCAAACTAGCAAAGTCCAACTTAAAGGGATTTTATGTGAGATGTAAAATTAGTCTCAGGCCAGAACCTGCATTTTCCTTGACGTAAATTTTGACACATCATTCAGCCTGAGTTTTTTAATTTGACACTTTTTTGTCTGGTGACTAGAAGGCAAAATTTGACCGAAAAGATAGGTTATTTTGGCTGTCTAGCAACCAGACAAAGAATGTGACAAATGCGACTGCGTGTCAAAATTCTGGCCAATCAAAAGACTGGTTTTGGCCTGAGACCAATTATCCTTCGAAAAGGCTCTTTGCTGCTTAGAATTTGAATGAACAAACTTTTTCTCAATAAGGAATATTTCGATGGAAGTTTTAACAGCGAAAACTTATTAACCCGTGTGAGCACAGAAAAAAAAGTTCCGGCCAAGGCACCGACACCTAATATAGGGACTGTTCACCGCGTATTACAGAAAGCCCAAGGTAGTTAGAGTTTATTTTTTTTTGCATAAGGAAGTTCAAACGATATATTTAGCATCCGACATTTGATATTCTAGAATTTAGATTTTAGTTCTAGAAAAATTTACTGATAAGAGGCAAGTACAGCATCACGTGATACAAGCTTACAGTAGTGTTCACAAATTATTTTGGTATTGGATCGATGCACAAGGATCTGACCTATGTCATCGTTTTTTTCTGATTTGATTTATATAAATCAATTAAAAATTATTTTTAAATAGGTTTAAATTTTGATGAACAAATACATTTTTAAAAAATGGGTTATTTCCCTATAAAAAGCAGATAAGTACACTTCTGATATTATTTCTGGGTCGATATACTAATCAAGTGACTCTGTGGCAATATTTAATTGCTCGAATTAATTTTAATATTTTAAACATTTTCGTGAAATACTTAAAAATTGAAATCTTAATATCACTTTTTGAAAAAAAAGATCTGTTCCTGTTACCAATATAATCTTTGTTTTGAGTGTCAACCATGGACAAAACACTTTCCTAAAAAACTGGCTATTTTCAAATTTTAATTCGACCGCAATACGGTCGCATTTAATTGTTTTTAGAGGTAAAAGATTGGAAAAAAATCTCAAAAAATCAACCCTCCGTAAAAATTTGAACAAAATTTCCAAAAAAAATAAGTCACTTTTTGAAATCCTTGCAAAATTCTTTATAAGTATTCGAAGGAACAATTCTACGATGGTATTCTTTTGCATATTAGATGATTTTAAATATGCCCAGTCAACCTATTATACCTATATAGTATATTATTGATAAAAGTACGCTCAAGGACAATCCACTGACCATCGATAGATTCTCGAAAGAACACGTAAATCTTTGAAGAGCAGGCTTTTGATTTTGGGACCTCTTGGACATCTAACGCCACTTTTAAGTTTTGTTAGGACGCTCTTGAACATCTACTCAATTTTAGATTTTTTAGGGACGCTCTTTGAACATCTGACCCATTTTAGATTTTTAGAACGCTCTTGGACTCCGCTACTTTTGAAATTTTAAGGGACACTTTGAAATTCAAATAAACGTTCTTGAAAATGATATTTTTGTATTTCTAATCTGAACAAAAATTTAAAGCAAGAACATGTTTTCACTGTTGGCTGCGAAAACATTACAAAGTTCTTCTTAACCTTTCAGTTAACCATAGTTACAAGAGAATTATACTGTTTTAAATATGGTCCTCAGAGGTGTTATCGTATACTGGAAAATTTTATTTTTAATATAATATTCCAGATCAAAAAAACATGCTCTTTCTACAGATTCAGTGTCTAAAAAATCGAAATTGCAAACTAGAAGGGTACCAGATGTACCTGGCAACTTAGGGTGGACGCGATTGAAGCATTTCATGTCTTTAAGCTATCGGGACAAAAAAACTGAGGAATATGGCGTAGTTTTTTTTTACTGAAAAATTTTTTGGAATTGATATTTTGAAACATTTTCATTCTTCTCTTTGATTGGTGAAAACAAACACTGTATTTTTTGTATTTTTTACAACGGAATCAAATAGTTCTTATGAAATTTTCGATCAAGGCATAATATGGAAGATTCTGAAAATTATGCGCGAAAACATGCTTTTTGAGCGTTGAAAATCGAAAAAAAACCTTTATTTTGGAAAAAAATGCGTTTTCCTTGAGGTAAAAGCAGAAAACTTCGAAGGTGTTTTCTTATTTCTTGTAGTTGAGTCATTTAAAGAACAGAAAACGGAAAAAGGCATGGGAAAGAACTTTTTTTATTTTTGAAAATCGGATATTTCAATTTTTGAACTTAGTCTTGCCTTTTGAGAGAATGCTTCATTGATTAAAAACCTGCAAGAAATTAACCTGATTTGAAGAGAATATTTTAACAATCGCAATCAATTTCAAAAATGTAATATGACACCATAAAGGAGCACATACTGCACGATGATAAACATGAGCACTCCCGAGCAAAATATCAGCTAACCCGACTAAAAAGGAATAGAATCGGAAAACTTCAGACATTGGGTGTAGTTTTTTACCGACTAAAATTTTGCTGAATAATAATTTTTTCGTGCGACCACTTGGTGGCGGCTTTTTGGGCGAGCAAAGTTTTTTTTTCGAAATAGCCAAAATGTACATCTTTTTTTCGCAATTTACTAATTTTTTCGTTTACTGCGTAAAATTCTGCCTCCCAAGATTCGACATCTCACATTTAATTGGACCTAAAACGGGATTATTTGGTGTCACACCGGAGAATAGAGGTGGCCACGAAAACTCGACATTATATTTCAAAACAATGATTATGGTGGCTTAAAAGATGCGAAGAGCATCGACTTTGCTGGGACAACGCGGTATTAGCAACCATAGGTCTAAATATCACAGGTGGTGCTACATGCGATTTGATTTGGTGGTTAAACAGCAACACGGATTTAGCATTTAAGGAAAGCTCATTACTAAGAAATAAAGAAAAGTAACATAGAAAAAAAAATTTAGAAAGATTTATTAACATTTTTTCAGAAAATTCTACAAATTATATATGCCGATCGCTGGATTTGGTTGAAAAATATAAAATTGCTCAAAAGTGACTTTTGAGCTTTTTATTTTCTGACCAGATGGCAAAATTTTTGAAAATTTTTCTGAAAAAATAGATCAAAATAAATCTCCAGCAATTTTCTATTAATGTGGCTTCATTTTTTCTCAATCATGACATGTTCCTCAGAATTCTTCATTAAAGTTTTGGTGATGCTAAAATTGACAATTTTTCGTAATTTTGATAACTCTTAACAACCATTTCCGATCTGTAAAAAATTGCTTTTTCTGTCTAATTAACATGCGGTTTTAATTTCCGGGGTCAAAAGTCACTTTTGATCATTTTTATTTTTCAACACAATCAGCGATCGGCATAATTTTTTGAAAATTTTTTAAAAAAAATAACATGTTAATTAACTTATTCAAAAAATTCTGTCTATCTAATTGGTTACTTTCATTCTATTTCTATCATGAGCTTTCTGTAAATTATGCTAAATGACCGTGTTGCTGCTTTACACCACCAAATCAAGAAGTCGCATGTAGCAGCCACCCTGTGGCCATCTAGACTTATGTTGCTAATACCGTCCACAAACTCTATGCTTTGCGCATTTTTTAAGAGCCATAAATCATGTATTTCAATAACTGCGTTTTTGTAGACTAATTTCCGGTGCTTCCGGGCCACGTGATAACTGTGCTAACAGTAATTTAATTTGAATCTGGATCAAAATTTTAGCTCTACCCAAAAAAATAAGTCAGCATTGAGAAAAGATGTAATTTAGGTTTTCTTTGAAAAACGATTTTGGAGCACCTCAAAATTTCAATTAAATGTTTAAATTTTTTAGTTGTTCCCAGGCAAATTTCTAATTTTTATAACTCAATACTGCCAGACGTAACAGGTGTACACAGGAACATCTGATAAAATATGGTCTTCTGCTAAACCCCCGTCACAATTTCTAGGAATGCAGGTGTTACAAGTCTAATTTTTCAAAAACGTTGTTTGTGAACACCTGAGAGTTAAAAAAATTTGTCTTTTAAAAGGCTAAATGCAATTTATTGAACGTTTCCTGATCTTGAATGCGTGTCAAGGTGTACTAAGAAAACACACTGTGGATATTCGTAAAGTTACAGAATTTTGAGTCAAAGACATATCAAATTTTTGATGAAAATTTTCAGATTTTCAAATGCTTCTGAAATAAAAATTATCTTTCTCAAGACATACTTTATTTGTTTTAACAATTATGCCGTAATAGTGTTACAAGGAACATGTTATAAATTGGTTCTCTGCATATCCCAATCAATATTTCTGAGAATGCCATATTCAAGTATCATATTTTGTATGAGAAAACGCACATTTTGGACACCTAGGAATTAAAAATGGAAAAAAGGATCTATTGGAAACTTTTCTTTCCTGGGGTGATTCCCCCATTTCCAGCCATTTTAACATGATATAAAAACTGTTCATTTTTTGACTTGGACTCAATCGCGTTCCCACACTATATTAGGAATGCAATTTCATCATTTTCACTTTAAATCCATAGTAAGAATCTCGGATGGAAAGACAGATCTGAAAGAAGAAAGTTTATAAACCAAATCAAGTCTTATGATGGTCTTCTAAGTAAAAACTAGAATTTTCTTAAACTTGGAAAAAAAAAATTTTTCCGTCATTATTTTTCCTGTATTTTTTACAGACCTCTTATATCATATCATTTGTTCTAATATCCCGCAACCCAAAATGAGCATGAAATTTTCAACAATTTCGTTTAAAAAAGATAAAAAAACAATTTCTTTGAACTATTACGTAACGAAAACGTAATTTACGTCTCTTCAATAGGGCCAAATAATTTAAAACAATTTTCCTGAAATCTATAATCAAAAATCAAACTTGTGGTCTCTGAGATTTGAAAGTGGGTAGATGTTCCAAACGAGGCGCCCTAAAAAATCTAAAATGGCGCTAGAAGTTCCAAGAGCGTCCCCTAAAATCTAACAATGGCGTAGATGTTCCAGAGCCGTCCCATAAATCTAAATGGCGTAGATGTTCCAAGAGCGTTCCCAAATCGAAAACCTGCCCTTCTTCAAGATTTACGTTCTCCTTTTTTCGATAATCTATCGTGTGCGCGTGGGATGTCCCCTGACGTTCTTTATCAATATTAGTATAGACTTCTTTTGGTTGTGTTGCTGCTCCACACGGGGTTAAAGATGTGAAAAAAATGAACTTTCTCTCCGACAAATTATTTAAAAAAGTTAAAGATTTTCAAGATTATAAAAATTCGAAACGACTATGATTTAATTTGTCTAAAACTTAAAAATTTTCGGCAAAATAAGTTGTCCAAAATTTTTTACATTCATTTGACATTCATCGAAATTGATGTTTCGCATACAAAATTAAGGGGGTGTGGGACTCTGATTTGACATATTCACGATGATATTTTGAAAACCAATAAATTATGGGAAAAACCGAAAATTTTTATTTGTAGATCAATCCTTGATTTTGCGAAAAAGTACATCACAGATTGTTTTCGATGATTACATTAATAGTTACGATATCGACGGAGGCCTTTTTGTAACTAAAAAATCTATCTCCTCCGAGACGATATATCCAAATTGGCTCAAATTTCCACAGAACACGTAACGATAGCATGCCGAAATTAAAGCACAAGCTTTCTTTGATCCGGTGTCTGACCAATTCTAGTATGGCAAATAATCGACGTTTTTTGACACTTTAAGACTTTGAAATCTATCACCTCCGAGAATAATAAATCGAAAGCTCATAAATTCCTTTTAGTTTTACTACAAAAATCCATTTATATTTTGTCTTCAAAAAACAAGAATAATTATTTAATTCCATACCTTGTATCTCTTCCTTCCGAAGAATTGGAGTTTGAGTTTGAATGATAGGAAGGACATGGTTTGATAAAAGATTGAAGATTTTTGTCATTTGAATTTATTTTACAATTCACTGGGTATTTGTCATTTGAGTTACTTCTTGAATTAACTGCGTTTTTTCGTAAACTTTTCGAGTTTACAAACTTTGAGTGAGTATCCATTACTGGCCTTTGTTCTAATGTGGCATTAATTTCTACTTTTGCAGCAATTCTGTTGGCAATTTTCCGTGGCTTTGCCGGTATAGGTGGTTTTTGAGAGACATTATTTGTAATTTTTTTAACCGAGTTAACTTTAGTTACGTCTTCGGAATTTGTTATCGTTTCCATAACCAGTCTTTATAGAGGTTGACATTTTTGATTATAAAAAAAAATTGAAGTTTTTATTTTGTAAGTGCTTGATATCCCTTTATCACCTTTTGAATAATCTGGGAGATGTGGGTTGAGAAAGCCAATCCTAACACTCCTAAGACCCCTTCTAGCCACTCATGAGACCGCTTTCTCTTCTTATCAGTCCACATCTCTTAGATTAATCAAAAGGTGATAAAGGTATATCTGAAAGCAAACAACGTTTTGAATTCGGGTTGTCCTTTTTATTACATTTTGGTTTCAAGGGGGGACTGGTCGCTGGAATGGAATTTTCTCGATAACAAATAAGCCATACAGGGCTTTCAGGATACTAGTCAGATAAGCCATCTTGTAGAANTTTTTTCTTCTCAAAAGAAAGGCACTGAAACACTGATCAGAAAGTTGGCTCACGTCAGGATGATATTTTGATGTTTAAGTTGCTTAATTAAAGCAGACGTAATTTTTTGGTCCATTTTGAAAAATACGATCATTCTTATATGACGATTGTCTACACATTTACTGCTTGAACTATATATTTTTGATGAATTCCTGAAAGAAAAAAACGAGTTTCAATTTTTATTTTCTAATTTTATACCGAAAATACGTATATAATAGATCTTCGGTTACCGGTGAACCGGCAGTTCGATGAATAAGACAAAATTTCTCTATTGAGCTTTTTTAGTTGGCAGTTGAATGCACAAAAACGTTTTTCGATATCGCCTATGGTTTTCCCATAATCGTCATGAGAAGGGTGGGCCCACCTAAAAAAATTACCTCAGAAAAAAATCGAAAAAACCCGAAATTTTCTTTGGATAATTTGGTCGGTAGTACACTTTGTGATCACCCGGGTATTTTTAAGTTTGTCCGGCGATAATTTCACATTCATAAGATACAGAAGATATCCTCTCTATAATTATTTTAACCATTGGAGGCACAAAAATCGATGATTCAGATCAAAAAATATATTTGAATTTTTCCTCTTATAAGTTCAAAATTATTTTATTTTTTGGCCTGAGTCTCACTTCTGATAAAAAATTTTCGACTTCAAAATTAAATAAAAAATTGAAATCAGACAGTTTCTAGAAAAGTCTTATTAGTCCAAATCTTCTGAAATGTATAAGTATGACATTGCCGATCAAAAAGAGAGATAATCGAGGGTGAAGTTAAATTTATAATAAATTAAATCGGGTATAAAGTAAAGAGTATACTTAATACCGTCAAATCGTACGTCAACCTCAAAGGATATACTATAGTCTAGACCAGGGGGCGGCAGACCGACTTAAAAAACCTCATCGGATTGACCAAAAAATAAAACTTGATCGGATTGAGGAGTTTCAAAAACCTGATCGGATTGAGGAGTTTCAAAAACTTGATCGGATCAAAAAAAATGATCCAATCCAATCTGATTCTACCGATCCCTGGTCTAGACTGTTAATTGTAATATCCCTTGCCCCCGCGTATAAATAAAAAACTCGCACCTATTCAATAGGTCCTATTGGTTAAACCAATTTGGTTTATTAGGTCAGTTATTTATTAAATAACATTTTGGCTGAGTTTTTTGCGGACACCACCTCATCAAGGGGGTGGTGGCAGTCATTTTTTCAACCAAAATAAATAAGATTTTTAATATGTATTGGGTAGAGTACGCATAAAGTTGCTGAATGTATTCTGAGAGATTAACTCATCCAAACTCCAGACATTGTCAGAGGAACTATAATTTTCGTGAGAAAAAAAAATGATTTAACAAGTTTTCGATACCTAGGCCTCCCGAGCAAAAAATCAGCTCCCCGATAAAAAGGTGCTATGAGTCTGAAAATTTCGGACAAAGTATAGTTTTTGAGCACAAAAATTTCAATCAAATAATCTGAGACCCATAGTTGCTAATACCGTTTCCACAAATTCGATGATTGCGCATCTTTTGCATATCTCAAATCAATGATTTGGCATAATTTGACTTTTTGGGCACCACCATTACCGGTTCTACACCGCGTGGAAACTTTAGTCCATAAAATGTCAGATGTCAATCTGGAGCAAAATTTTTTTTTGCATCCGAAAAAAATACTTAAATGAAAAATTCCCGCATATTCCCAATTGCCTTTATTTTGAAAGGTTCTAAAAAAGCCCCGTTGACCAACAATTTTCACCGTCAAATAAACCTGTCCGTAGATCTGAAGTTTTCAAACCTTATAGGAACTTTTAATCCCGGTGCTCATTTTGCTCGGGAGGCCTATCGTCGATAGGCTATCGATACCTCATAGGTAAGGTGTCCACCAATCGAAATATATGTACTGTAAAGTCTACCGTGTAGACTATAATGCTGATAGTATAGTATACTAACGGATACTATAGTATGAACTATGAGTAGTAAAATTGCAAAATATGTAGTAGGTGATCGATACCTTTTTAATGCCTCGTGACCTAGTTTTGCCTTTTGTGATATATCGTATCAACTCTTCTCAAACAAAGCTCTTATATTTTTAGGAATAGATGATTCTAATTAATTATTAATAAAAATCAGCCTTCAAGTCTGCTCTTCTCTTCTACGATTTAATTATGAAGATACCACAATATCTGTGATCTTAAACACCGCATATCGATAGAAAACAATACTGCCGAAAAACAAAAATATGTTCTTCTAATCTTTGATATCGATCGAACCCAGTTCGAAATGACATAATGTCAAATTGGAAGCAGGACACTTTCCCGTCTATCTTGACGTTTTGTCAATTCAAATCAACGGAAAATTGTACAGTGTAATACACTGAGTGTATGAGTCAAATTTGAAATGAGCTGGAGTTTCACGGTGCGTAGTGTACCCAAATCAATCACGTGACTGGAAAAATCCGGTTCCTTATAAACGGTGGTATCTATATGCGAAAAAAATATGCTAACTCAGTTTTTGGTGCTAAAAATGGCGTAAATTGTTTTGATGGCAACACTGGGTGCCGTTCTTTTAAGGAGTTGACAGGGAAAAACGTCAAAGGGCCTAAAACCACTATTATGGCATTTTCAGTCTTGAAAACTCTATTTTTCCGAAAATTATTGGATTCATGTACTTCAGAGCGCGATTTAGATCAAAAAAGAACTTGAAAAAATTTTCCGAAAATTTCGCCAAAAGAGGCAGGGATCGGATTTTTCAAAATTTGACCAGGTCGGGTCGGGTCGTTTTTTTTTCTAAAATTTTCCGGGTCGGGTCGAACGCCGACCCGAGTACTTTTTCGTCAGGTCGAAAAAATTTTTCGACCCAGGTCGGAGGTCGGGTCGGGTCGAAGGTCGGGAAAATTTTGTTCAAAGGAAGTTTCAAGGGGAGTGGGTTCGAGTTAAAAGAGAAATTGGCTCGATATTGAGGAGGGAGTGGGCTCGAGTTTAAAGGAGAGTGGGCTGGATATGAAGGGGGGTCGGCTCGATATTAAAGGAGAAATGGGCTCGATATTAAGGGGAAGTTGGCTCGAGTATTAAGGGAGAGTGGGCTCGAGTTAAAGGGGGAGTGGGCTCGAGTTTAAGTTCGAGTGGGCTCGAGTTTAAGGTGATTGTTAGGATTTCCACTAATCGATTTTCGGCAAAAATCTACTACTTAGGATTGATTTTCCACATATACTGGTTTGTGTAAAATTTTATTGCGCGTCTTTTGGTATGAATATTTTTGACCAAAATAGGGGGGTTTTTTGGCTCCCAAACTCGCTGACGCGCCTTAACAAATGAGATTTTTTTTTAATTAAAGAGACATCAAATCCAGTGATGATAAAAGTAGTCACTGAGGTTTGCGAGCGAAGCTTATTTGTAAAAAAATTTCAAAAATGTTTTTGCTAATAAATTTTCAACATATTTAAAAGAAATTTGAGAATCTGAAACGAATAAATTGTACAAAAATACACCTGTCATTCGGTTCGTTTGGTAATTTTGGAATAAATTGTAAAAAAATGATAAAAGACTAAAATCTGAAGAAAATAATGACAAAATTTATAAAGAAAATCAATTAAAAATTGAAAAAATAACGAAAGACATTTGGAAAGATTGAAAGTATCTTGCATTATTTATGCATAACAATGAATTTCATCACAAAATTTTAAAACACATCCCTTTAAAAATGATTTAATAAAATATTTTCAATCAAATTTAAAAATTGAAAAAATAACGAAATGATTATTTGGAACAGATTGAAAATATTCCTGCATATTTATGCACAAAAACTTTATTCATCAATAATTTTAATCAAACATTCCCTTTAAAAATGATTTAAAAAATATTTTTTTAAAATAAATTAAATAGGTTATGACATTTGAAAACTTTGAATTTGAACTCTTTGAATTTAGGGAAAAACTTCAAAAATCGTTTACAAACTTAATTTTTCTGGGATCCTTAGCTGAAAATATTTGAAATGGCTACTTTCACTTTATTCAAATATGTCTTTGTTTTGTTTCTTCGATCTTGTTGATACTCTGAATCATACTTTTTAAACGAAACTACGGATCGGCAAAAAACCTCTAAGGCCCGCATTATCCGGAATTAAAAAAATTTTATCACACTCAAACTTGCCGAATTGATAAGCAGACGCATCCACCGCTTTCAATTTATTTTATTTAACTCATGCAGAAAAATATTTCTTTCGATGTGGTAAAATTTCGTTTTTTCCGACTTTTTTCACAAATTTAAATTTTCGATTTTGACGTAGAAATCTTATAAAATTAAATTTGATAAATCCGAGTCGGTGGTCGAAAGCGTATTTTAGGGCTCCTAAGTAAGAAATGAAAAATAATGAATTTTACTGTTATTTAGACACCATGGAAGCAAACGCGCGTTTTTTCAAAAAAGGATTTATTAAGTAAAAATAATCAATCTGAAGAAATTCAGATTATACAAAGTAGGCTGAAAAATGGCAACTTGTGTTCCAAAAAGTTAATATAAAACATCATTCTTAATTTTTCTAAAAAATTTTGAATTTTTTGACAAAATTAACATTATTGAACATAATTTTAATTTTTCTATAAAAATTATCCCTTTTACATGTAAAGTTTTCGAAATTTTCACGTTTAATGTAAAATTTTGCGAGTCAGAAAGTCGACTTCTATTCCAGGTCGGGTCGGTGCCAAAAATTCCGACCTGGCGACCCGGAAAATCCGCTCTCTGATGATATCTATATATTTTA
>SCLH01000067.1:321613-334697 GCA_004367855.1 Oikopleura vanhoeffeni | reverse complement strand
CTTAAGTAAGTGGTTAATGCACACGAGAAGCCCAATTCGAATATTGTTGAATGATGCAGTCAGCTGATTTTCTGAGACCCTTCTGATTGGACCAGAGAGCAAGTCCAGCTAAAGCCATACAAAACAGATGACTCAACCGGTCCAGTGCCTAATATGTAAGATGCTCGTGAGAGAATATAAGTATATAAGTCTCAGAAAATCAGCTGACTGCATCATTCAACAATATTCGAATTGGGCCTCTCGTGTGCAGTAGAAGTGAAGATTCAAATATGGTATTAAAACGAGAGTTGTCTGGATTATTAAACATTACTTTGATGGTATATTTGAGAAGAATATATAAACCTCAGTAAAAAGTTTTTCATCAGAGGCACTATCCGTATTTGTCAAAATGCATCGACCATCTACAGGGTACGGTATAACTGATTCCCGGTTTTTTTAATTTGAAACAAAAAGTCGAAGGCGATGAGTGCGGCGCCTAGTGAGCGCTAGAGTGACGGGTAAGTGCGGTGAAGCGAAATGGTGAAATAAAATAACATACGTAGTGTAAATATAACTTTTTATTTTTTATTAAATATAATAAAGACAATTAATATTATTAATTTACATATAGGAGTCAATGTCAAGAAGTGAAATTTCATTTTCTTCGATTCCTCTGCTTGATTGCCATTCATTTGTTATTCTTAAAAATCTTAGCTTGACTGTTCAGCAGGATATCTTAATAATTTTCAGAAGGTAATTATTTTTTTGTTTAGTGGAGCGCGTTCTTTGATCAAAAGAATTTTCGCACTCCACAAATTTCAAAGCTCGACAAAATTTCTCGAAGATCAAGAGATATTTTGAATGAATCTTGGCTGGGGATGATTAAGGGATACTGATAAAAATCATAATATTGTATGACAGTTCATTTGTATAGAGGGCATGATGTTTTTGAGTATATCCGATATTTATTTCAGGATTTAGTAAATTTGTGTTTGACCTGTGTAATGTTTTGCAGAATTGGAGTTTGAAAAGTTCCCCCCTGAAATTGTCTTATCGCCGATAGGCTATCGGCAATATAATGTATATTTAATGGTTCCATATTATCAGGACCATAAAAGAAAGTTTTTTGTGTTCCCCTTTTATTTTTTTGATCCTTATATTAAAAAATTTGGGCTCTCAGGGCCATCATATTTTTTTTTCGTAAATTTTTTTATGAAAATTTAGGTTAGCCATCTGACAATATTTTGTTAGTTTAAACAATCTCCTACCATGCCAAACGGATACGATACTCCGGAAAGCTTCCTCATTTCACCTGTTCGAAATTCACCTGTAAATTGTGAGGTTTTAGAGTGAGCGCCACCCTAACCAAATTGAATACCGAGAATCAGTTATACGGATCCGAATCAGAAAGAGTGATAGAGGGAGATTCGTTTTTATTTTTTTGGTCCGCTCAAAGCCACACAAAACAGATGACTCAACCAGTATATAATTAGTATATTATACTTTAGCAAAACAGAGTTCACCACGGCCATTCATCTAAACACATTATTTATTCTTACACTCGACACCACCTAGCGGTGCAAAAAGCATTTTCCTGTATCTCAACAATGGAACTTCAATCGAACTTATAAATATTCTAATAAAGATAATTATCACAGATACATTTTTAGCATCATTTGTTTAGCATCCGGCACCACCCGATGGTTTAAAAAGGATGTTTTTTAATCTTGACGCTAGGACAAGCATTTTTCTGTTCTAAGCATGTCAATCTGTGTTCTGAAACACTGATGCGCTGGTATGCACGTGGACATCGTGCCCAGGTGGGGGTTGAGAGATAATTAAAGATGGAGACCGATTTGAAAGGCTCTGAATTCTGTTAATCATATTCAATTGAAGACTCATCATAAAATATGTACTTATCATCATAAAACGGTGAAAGTCCATGACTTTTTTTTAAGGCATGATTGATAAACTTAAAAATTGAAATATTAACATCATTATTTCTTTGAGTCTATCCGTCATCTCAGAGACTAAAAATAATTAATTTCCTGACACTCTGTTTTTTCGGTATTGAGCGCTTATAGAAGCACCACAAAAGTGGTTTTTGTGCGTCAGGGTGTTTCTACTTGTGCATACTTTTTCGAGTAAAAGGGTTAATACAAGAGATGAACGTTTTAAGCATATTTTGTGATCAGATCCCAAAATAGACAAGAGCGTAACAATAGCGATTTTCAATAGATCAAATCGATTTTGCAAATACGGTTCACACGGAAATAAAATATTGGTAATTTCATTGAAGAGGTTCTACATGTCAATTCAGATGCACAAATAATGTGTCTTTGTTTGATAATTTGAACAAACAAAATATTTTTTCAGGGTGAATCGGGTCTGATGAATTTATTGTGACTGATAAAAATCGATATTCCGACGTTAAAGTCTATTTTTTGGAGTTTCATTCAAAATTTGCGTATTACAGAAATATCAATAAAATGTCTGCTTCTTATATTTCCGCTCGCCTTCTTATTGATGAGCAATTTTTCTGTTTTCAAACAAAAAAAAAGTTCTACATTTAGTAGAAACATTTTAATTTTTTTAAAAGATGGTCAAGACGAATTCCTAAAAACTGAGAATTTTAGACCCTTTTTTAACGAATAAATTATAAGACAAAGCTGATAAAGAAAAATTTCAAAAAAAATCCAGTAAAAAAAGAAGGATGAAATATATTTCGAACGACTCATCAAAATTTTTTTTTATTTTCATTTTTAAAAATTTAATTGCAAACTCTATGGGCGATTTGAACCTTTAACTTCTATTTCAATTATTTTTGTCCTTTCCGGTCTTTTCAAAATAATGATAGCCACTTTTATGGCTCTATGAGTGAGAGGGTTAAAGAAATTCCTCATCAGACTGGAATTAAAACAGCACTGGAACTCGATAGTAATCCACAAACATACTTATAATGCTAACTTTCGGAGAGAATTGTTTTGAAATTATTTATTTTGACACTCACCACCACCTGGTGGTGCAAAAGCAATTTATTTTATCTCGTACCTGGGAACAAATTTGAATCTATGAATTTACTTATGGGGGTAGTTTTTTAAGCGAAAATTTTTTGGATCATTTTTTTGTTATCCGACACCACCTGGTTGATTGAACTCAATTTCTGAAATGTTATTTCATGAAATCATACATTTTTTGAGATAACATTCTCATGAGTTTGAAACACTCCGGTGCAGGTACGTAATAGAACATCGCGTGCAGATAAGGGCTAAGAGATAAACATGCTAAAATGATTTTCAATAACGAATTTCAAAAGTCAAAAATATGTATCGATTTTATTGACCCAAATTGTACAGAATTTTTTCTACAGGTTGAATTTTATGCTTTGGGTTTTTTTGCAGGGTCACTGCGGCCTGATATAAATATTTGGGATGAGGGCCCTCGAGGGGAGCGTAGGGTTGAATATTTGATCCCGTCATTCTTAGATTTAACAAAGAGTCCCATATCGAGTTTTCCAGTCACCTTTTTTCGTTGGTTGATTGTCGGCGTCCATTTTTTGAGCTCAAATAACCAGTTTATTTAATGAAATTATTATACAACAATGTATATATTATTTACATCTGGAGAATTGCGGTTCATTTACTATCGAAAAATCTCTGAAAATTGTGGAAATAGTTTTCGCAGAAAAATATCGAAAAAAACCACAAAAATCACTAACAACCGGCGATATTAGGTCAAAAATACGTCATTAATGGCTGTGGAGCGCCATTCTGGTGGCTAGGTCATTAAAGGTTGTTGAAAATAATGAAAGACAATTCCTTTGCCGTCAAACTAATATATATGATTTTTTATCCTTTTCTGAGTCTCCAAACCAGGACAAAAACTTAATCAGTAAAAAAATAAGGATTTTCGACAGCTTGATGTTATCCCTGATGCACAAATAAAAATATATTGCAGTGACGTTTTTGGCCCATTACTTATTGTCTATGAGTTTTTGCGGATTTTTAATATATAATTCAAGAAGGAGATTTAAGTAATGATCTTGATATTATTTCGAGAAAGTGTCACTTTGATTTTTGAAGCATATATTAACCGTAGATAAACATATTTTTTGGCTTGATATTTATTTTTATTTTCAATTTAGTTGATTTTTTTGGCTAACTTAATCGAAAAAAAATCTAAATTAACTGAAGAGTTAAATGCAACAATATGATCTCGTGGGGGTAAAATGTTAAAAATAAGGGGATAAAATGTTAACCATTACACACCAATAATTTTCTATCCCATNATTATGAATATTTGTAAACTACAACTGTATTTGAGGCGCTAAAGAGCACAAAAAAGCGCAAATAATTTGGTTCGATCTTTTTATTTACATTGTTTTATTAAATGAAGATGGTGAAATAAATATATGAAAGAATAAAATCACCCTCTGGGAGGTCAGAGATGATCAACAAAATGAGCAAAAGTTTTTTGCGATATGAATTTTGAACAGTGCTTTTTTACATTTATCACATGAATCAAACCATCGCAAACTAATTATCATCTTCCTCGTCCATTTTTTAATATCATAATTATCAAAAAATAAGATTATATATAGATGATTTGACAGTTGATAGAGAGCATTCGGAAGGGGCGATTTGTCAGCTGGGTGAATCTGGGTAAAGCGTCGGTATCACGCTGAGACCGAATATCAGGACCCAGCCGATGTGTGTGTTGATTCAAAAACGGATCGAAATAAAAAAATATCAAAAAAATACTCAATCAGAGGTAAAGCTGCGATTGATTAACTTCAAGCAAGATTAATTTATAATAGAGAAATATTTATCGGTAAGTTAGGTTAATTTATTGTTATATCTGAGTTTTATCAATCATACAGTATAATTCATAATTTTTTTTTGTATTTTAAGTTTTTTTTTTTGTGATTTTTTTTAATTTCGGCATGCACAACTTGAAATCCCATGTGTTGACAAACTATAAGTGGGATGAAATTTTGAAAAAGTCAGTTTTGTTCCTTGAAAAATTCTGCATCAGTAAGTGGAGTTTGAAATCATTGTAATAATTCGTTTTATGTCAATCGTCAGTTTTGTGAGACATAAGTCTTCAGAAAAAAACGTCCTTCATTTTTTAGAACGCTCTCATTTGACATAAGATTATGCCATGACATTTCAATTAACCTAATCTTAATCCTCAAACAATTTTATATTGTCTTTGATGTTTTCGATCAAAAAATTTTTCATACTAGACTTCTACAGCTATTTGTTTGAAGCGGACCTCAACTTTTAGAGGAGAGCTCAAAATAATATTTTGTTTTGTCTTTCGTCTGCTCTCAGTCGAAACGGAGCGAAGCAATTTAGTTTTAAAGTCGATATTTGAAAATGTCAGACAATTTTGTGTAATCATTGTGAATCTCATAAAAAATATCAAGCGGTTAAATTCTAATTCGAATTCTTGGATTAAAAAAATGCACTTTTGTACAATATTGTACGATTCGTGTGTAATGGTTAAAGACCACTTTAAGATTAAATAAAATGTTTGTGGCCTTTTTGATGAAATGTCCCTGGCCTTTATTGTTTTAGTATTGATAAATCTGAATTTTGGGAAGTGGGTTAGTTTGAACAGAAGATTGTGTGAATAAAAGTGTGCAGGAGACCGTGACTGACACACGCGACTCATTTATTCAATATTTCGCTTCAAATAATTTTCTCAGACTCAATGGAGATTGGAACCGCCTTTACACAATTTGTCTCCCCCGCACCATGCGTTGTGTATAAGGCCAAAACGTTCTTCTTAAAGAAAAAAGTTTGAGCATGTTGCGCATACCCAACCAAATAATTTCATTTGTAAAATTANGAATCCTAATTTTTCAAAGGGTTCTATGGTAGTTATTTTGCGGAGCTCCGTTCAATTCTCTCAAACAAAAATTGACCCAAGCTTTCAGAATTTTTTGAGTCACCTCCAACTTTTCGCCAGTTTTCACCGATGTCCTCAATTTTCATTTATTCGACTAATTCCACGATGGATTCAACCGATTTAGAAATGGTGTATCAGACATACCTAATTACTACAAAGGTAGCATTTTCTAAGTTAAATCAAAGTGAATCGGCTTTTTGACCGTGAAGATATTTTGAGCATGGAATTCTATTTTGATTTTAAATTGCATCAAAAATATTCATTTGTTTCAGTTTACTAGAAACTACTACCTTACTTTAAAAACTACTACTTTACTTAATCAAAATAAGCAGAACTGGTTAACTACTGGTGTACAAACACTTTTTACGCACGCTCACCAAAGTTCTCGGGGAAAATTGTACTTGTTTTAATATTCTATTATTTTTGTATTTTTCAAAAAAACTTCTTGATTACATGTTTAAGATAATTTTTTTCTCGTAGACAGCGTCTTAGACAAAGAATGTGTTATTATTAATATAGTATCGCTAATTTTCGGGTATTTTTTAAGAATCAGAATATATTTTTGAGATTACTATCGGTTTTACTTTCGAAATTCGTTTGATATCTATATCGATATCTACATTCATATGTTTATCTATATTCAGTTATGAACAGTGATTTCAAAATCGATTGAAAAGAAATAGAAATATTTTTTTCGCATAAATTTCAAATTTTGCAAGGTATCGAAAAGCAACTTATTGCATTTAACTGCCAACTAAAAAAGCACAAATTGTCTATCTTATCTATTATAGATAAAATTGTTTTTTTCAAACTGGAGATAATTTATTGTTATTCTAAAATATAAAAATTAACTCAAAATGAGCTACCGAGACACTGGTGTATGAAAACTATCTGAGGATTTAACGTTTTTATTCTCATTATTCCAACTAAAACGCCGCGGCGCGCCGCATCATTGTTCGGCTTAAAATTCATTCAAAACTAAAAAATGTATTCGTAAAGAATAATTCGAATCGAATTTTTATTTTTCTGACTTGAAAGCAGAAGTCTACTGATTAAAGAAGACTAAAAATATTTTATTGTCGCGCAGACGGGGAAATCTTTGTCTGGAAATATGTGAAAGACAATAATTTGTTTGAATTGAATTATCGTTTGTTATATTTGCCCTAATTTAAATTTGTATCACAGCTTGTTTTCCCAAAAATGACCATCAAAGTCAGAAATACTGATTTCTGATTTTAATAAACACTTGTTTCACCTACAATTAGTGTATTACACTAGTAGTGTTACACTACCCATTGAAATCAGGATATTTTAGATTTACAGTGATTGGTGGAATTCCCAGCACAACTGCTTCGTGCTGCAAAACCTTGAGAAGGCACTGGGAAGTTTGGCGGGCAAGAATGCACAAAAAAATTGTCATCCTTTCAACCCACACAGGACTGAACAGGTCACCCTAGAACTCCTGCAATATATTTAATCATAACTTCCTGTACCTGTACGAGGATCAGTTATCGTTAAATGACGCTTAAGATTCATGCTTTAACCCTTGAAATTGATTCATGCTTCAACTTGTAAAATAAATCAACCGCTCATGAAACATAATAAATTAGAATAAAAACATCAATAATTCGCCTATACTTTTTAGCACTGTAATGAACCAATCCATACAAAATTAACCTGCATTCTAAAAATTGGGCCGAAATGAAGAATGTGCAGTGACCAATCAGAATCACAATCCGCAAATTCTATTTTTTAAGGATTTTTAACATTTTATCAAATACGATAAATATGACTCAAAAATGATGTGCAAGTCAAAAAACGATCCTAAATCATCAAAAATGTGTTAAAGGGATATAAAAAAGCAAAAGAGAGACTCTATAAGAGAGTTTACTTCGGCCAATCATCTCACCGCGTTTTGAATTATTCAAATCGGGCTTTTCGTATGCATTCACGGTGGTGATTCATATCTAAGATTATTCTTACGTGTCCCGTATAACTTCGACGTCGAAGTTTACCACGCTTATTACGTTTATAAATACACATAAGTGTGACTTTCGTTTTATAAACATTTAACCGGTGATATCGGTAATAATTATTCTCTTCCTTCATATGTAAAATCATGGAGTCATCTTTTCCGCCTTTTGTAACGTAAAGTTTACACCGCTTTTCCCGTGTACCTTCATGGTTAANNNGTGGTGGAATATTAAGCAGACTTTTGCCAGAAGTTAAACTAATTATCTGTTTAACTGCTTTGAAAATTTCACTTAAAATAATTATCGGCGGACATCCTTAATCTTCAAATCTGCCCCGGTAATAACCTCTGCCCACTCAGCTGCGCGCTAGCGCCTTTATTTTCTTTTCGCGGTTTTTTGTCGCGCCTCTGAGAATTGACATGCGTTTTGGTAAAACCCGCAAAACGCAAGTGGCTACAGAATTAATAAATCAATAGACGAAATAGCAAACCAAAAAAGTGGAAATAGTCATTGGGGCCGCATTTTTAGCTCAATTCAACAAATAAACGACCTTTAAAAGCCAACTGCTAAGTAATCTTGTTTGTCCTGTTTGACCTGCTCTTTCTGACCTACTTATTCGAAATTTCCGGCTAAAAGTTTTGCGTTTCACTTACACAGCCGCTCGACATAATATATTCCTAATGCTTCCAAAATTAAAAGTAAATGAAGCATCGTAGGATATATTAGAACAAAATAAGAAAATGGCATCGTTAATTCATTTTTTTTTTCTTAACTTTGTACCTCTCTTGCACGAGATACAGTATTGCTACCATTTTTGTACCGTAAATTGTAATAACAAGGTTGTAGAAATTAAAAGTGGCCTGTCCGGCAAAATCGATGGAATTTTTTCCTTCATATCCAAAATCAATACTGTTCTGCCCTATAGTTCCATTTTTTACGTCGTAATGTAATTTCCCCACATAATCAAACTTTCTTCCTTTCATAAGAAACTTCGGCTAACTCTGTCGACAGTTCTCTATGATATTGTGCTTTCTCACAAGTTGTAGGGCTCACCCAACCCCCATTTTTATTCGATTAAAACTTGGGGTCACTACCGTATGACTCATTCGGCAAGTCTTTTGAGGCGGGACAGTTGGAGGCCGCTGGGGCGCCCGTTTGTTAATCCTGATCAGTGCAAAACCTGGCGGCTATTCAATCCCGACTGTTATCTGTATCACACTAGTGTGCAACACAAAACCTGGAAAAGTTCATTATCAAAAAAAAACTTTGGCGACTTCATGGCAATTCTGCCATGAGTTCGTTTGCAGTTAAATATGAACTGTACTTAAAATCTTTGAATAAAGTTTTAAAATTATCGAAAAAATGGGTCGGCTTACCAATTGAGCAAGTCTCCGGGTGTGAAATTTTTTTCTTTAAATTTCTTGATTAAAAAGGGCTTAACTGGATTTTCGCGCAACCGTTGTTTTCATTAAAAAAGTTATGATTCAGAGTTTAAAACAAGAGCGAAGAAACAAAACGAAAGGCATATTTAAAATAGTGAAAAGAAGCAATCCTTAATATTTTCAGCTAAGGATTTTCAGAAATTTTTTCAAAAAAGAAACATATAAAAAAATGTGGTCACCTAGTCGGAAAAGGTAAAAGTACCCATTCTGTAGAGGTTTTCGTTGATTTTTTAAAGACAATATTGGAAAAAGAATTGAACAACAAAAATTAAAGAATTTTCATCATGTTTGAAACTTTATCGGAATATTTTCTCATAATTTTCTTCGGTATTTCGAAAAAAGTAATTCGAACTAAAAATTTGTGTAAAAAGCCAATAAATTCAAAATTTCGCCTAATTACGTAGCACCCAATTTTCATATGTTGCATGCCTAAGTAGTATACTCTGCATACTAAGGGATACTCTGTATACGAAGATACTCTGTATACGAAGGATACTCTTGTATACTGCGTACCACTGTGCCATACTACATTGCATACTGTGTCATACTCCATAGGTGTGTCTGTAGGCGTGACTACGCTGAATACAAGTTAGATATTGATCAACCATAAGATACGAGTTGGACCAATCAACACTTTCTACTCGGCCCTAACATAATTCTAGTCAGTTTCGAGTTAGGGAGCGGGTCGAGTAAGTTACTTTAGGGATTTAGAGATTAACTGTAGTCATTGGATATATTCAGGATGTTTTCTCATCCATAAAGAAAGTCTTCTTGTTTTTACTTGCATGAGCAGGCATGCTGCATGCAACGGTGAGTTAGAATGGAAAGTTTGACCTAGGCTAAGGCGAAGATGGCCAATTCCATGTCTACTGCTACGTTTCAAAAGTTGCCTGGATTATAAATCATCACTTAGATGATATATTGGGAAGAATATATTAATCCAGTGGAAAGTTTTTCATCAAGAGCCCATATCGGTATCTGTCAAAATGCACCGAGGCCCTTAAATAAAGTGTAACGTAGATAAATAAATGTTATGTCTTTTTATAATAATGATTTTTTGTTGAAAAATGATTTATTTGCTAAAAAACAATTTTTTTGTTAGAAAATGTTTTTTTTGTTAAAAAATGTTTTTTTGTTAAAAAATGTTTTTTTTGTTAAAAAATGTTTTGCTATTTAATTTTTTGTTAAAAAACATCCTGCCATTCCGGAAACCTTTTTAAAAATTAAGAAAATTGATATTTGAAATAGACTTATTAAACTTTTTACTGTAAGACACTGATTTGAGGCTTAATTAGATAAAACTTATCAAAAAACCACCAGAGCTCATAGTGGCTGCTCTGGTGGTTTTTTCATAAGTTATCTTATTAAGCCTCAAATCAGTCTCTGACAGTAAAAAGTTTAACAGTCGAGTATTCAAATTGAGGGCCATCAACCGACAGATCGTGATTATTAAAATGATTCGATAATTCGAGATGGTTGGCCGCCTAACTTTCGACAAATTTCATTGGCTCATTCTTAAAATACAGGGTTTTGATTGTTGAAAGAATCCCGAGTCCTGTGTCTTATTCAAATAATCGATAACATTGAAGAAGTTTTTGGCTTGGAGAAATAAACAGTTTCAAATTGTCAATATATCAGTTATAATCAAAGCCACTTATTTATTACAAAAATATCATNAATTTTAGTTTCTATGATTACAAAAGTGAATGATCATGCTTTTTTTGTTTATGTCCTACAGGTTCTGTAACTTCTGCTTCAGCTGTAGTTCCCATGGTGCCAGTTTCATATTGAGTAGTTTCTTCTGCGAAAGTACCGGTCACCATTTGCGGTGTACCAGTTTCCATGATAACAGTTTTCATGGTACCAGTTTCCATAACTCCTGTTCCGGTTTCCATTACGCCTGTCGTGTAATTTCCTGAGTCTATAGTTTACTTTAATCATTCAAATTGTTCTCATGTTTTTATCATGAAAATTTTAATTTTAACCATGAAAAATAGTTTGGATAATTTTCTTACTGTGTTTACGTTTGTTAAAAATTTGTTACAAATTTACTCAAATTTGTCAGCATCAAAAAATTTTATGCAGGTCAATTTGGGTACAGAAAGAATATAAGATCGAATCGGAATAATCACATCCCATAATTTCTCTACACTCTTTTCAAATTCTGCCGATCCCCTAATTATGTCGATCCCTCATCCGCCGTTATATTATAAGTAAAATATTATATTTAAATAAATAAAATCGACGTTCTGTCGAATGTGTTAGGTGGATTGTTAATGAACAGCACGGAGTTGCAAATGAAGATTCTTTAACAACCTTTTGTGAATCTAGGATGTGCGGGTTGAGGGAGCCAATCTTAACACTCCTGAGACTCTTCCTAGCCACTCATGGGGCCGCTTTTCCGCCCGCACATCCTAGAATAACAAATGGTCGTTAAAGGGATATATTTATCAACCATTTTTCAATTCTTCTGGTTTTTGTTTAGAACATTTTTCAGCCACCTTACTAAGTGAAGTTTGAAATTATCTCAATGTTGTTAAGATTAAATTGGTCAATTTGCACTTTCCACGAAATAATTTTCATTTTTGACCAATTTGGGTATACTAAGCACGCTCGTGCTTTCTGTATCCAAATTGGCCTGAATGATTTTTTTTTATTTAGACTAATTTGGGTACAGAAAGCACGAGCGTGCTTAGTTAACCCAAATGAGTACGCGAGACTGTCTAGTCTAGACACCGACTCCTATTTTACATAGTAAACATATTTCCTGGAGCAGCTGTAGTTGTGATATTTCCAGTACAATCGTAGGTGTAATAATCGTTACTCACGAGGAAAACTGATGGAAAAGCTATAGAGTCGTACTCGGTTTTTCCGACATCAGTGAAATTGAAGCTTGGTTGAATCATTGAACCAAAGACATCATTCAAGTATTCGTTAGTATTCATCCATTTCTCGATCGTTGTGCTGAACAAAAATTGAAACAGATCTTTGATTTCAAAATTGTAAAAACTTATTGCGTTTTTTTTGGTTTCTGTCTTGCTGTTTGAGTTTGAAACTTTTATACAGCATGTAACAATTTGACTTGTGAACTAAGTTACCGCTCAGAACTTATTAATGGGATGTGTTGGACTGGGTTAGCCCTATTTGAGTCAGACTATTTTAGCCGACATCTGTGTTTGCCAAGTAAATCGAAGGGCAAAAAAATATTTTTTTGTGAGTGATATCACGGCGCGCAAAATACATTCATATCACAGCATAATTTTGCTCAGAGAACAGACCCAGGAGGCACTCATAAAAAACCAAAACTCTTACAAATTACCAGCGGAGAGAGATATGAAGAATCTGTGATTTATCATATGAAAATTGGTCAACTTTATCAACATATGCACATAAAAAAGTCAAGTTAATGGTACAGTTAATTTGAACTGTATTTCACCTTACTGTAAGGCAACTGCAAAGGTAAGAGTTAATCCAAGGTTCATTCAAACTTTTCCAAATTTTTATAAAAAATCAAATGGCAAATTTAGGTCAAAATTTGCATTAGATTTGACCAACCCTGAGCTCAGAAATTTAAATAATTGAGAAGTTTTGTATCATCCACCAAAATTTAAATCCGATTTTAGATCCAAATTTGAATATAAAGTTTTATTTTCAAACTTAAACCCACGAAAAGCTAAAACTCTTAATAATATGAAAAATCGACGAAAAATTGCCGATGAATATGAATTATTATCTTATGATGAAAAATTTCGTTTTACAGTATTGCTATAAATTTGC
>SCLH01000067.1:291308-321092 GCA_004367855.1 Oikopleura vanhoeffeni | reverse complement strand
AGAGACATGCAGAGAGATGAGATAAGATATAAGATGTCAGAGGAAAGATATTGTAGTCATCATATCACTCCTACAGCAGATTCTCATGAAGATCACTGAAAGGTTATGAAAACAGACAATAGGTAATTTATGATTCCATACTTAAGTGACTTCAACAGAGATGCTGAAACACTTTCGTTAGTATCATACTCACTCATAATTAAAATCGACGGAAGAAAGTTTGCGAGCTCGCATTTGTAGTATTATTATCTTTGATAAAAATTTCGTTTTAGTTTGCCTATACCATTTTTCGCAACCTTCTAACTCCTTCTGCGCTTTCCTATGCGGATTAATCGACTTTTGGTTATCCTTTTCCGTCCTGAGAACTTGATATCCGGAAAAGAAGTCGTCGAGAAATGAATCCAGTTTCAGAGTCACGGGCACTTAATAATTTTCGAAAGATGAGCTGTGAAAATTTACAATATGGAACTTGTGAACTGAACAATTTTGTAATTCTGTATCCCTTTCTGATTATCCTCTGTACTTGTATTCTGCTGGTTTTTAGTGTTTGTCTCTCAAACAATCAAATTATTTTATCTGTTAAATAAATACAACGAAACACCACACTGCCGGCGCATTTCTATTGAATAAGCCAGAACAATAGGGTGGTTGGGTAGAATAGGGCTAACCCAGTCTAACGGTTCCCTTCTTAATATTCGATTCAAACGTTTACATTGGTGGAGATGAACTTCAGCAAAAAATGAAGATCGCAAGGAAAAATGCTGTATTTTGAACATGACTTTCAAGCTTTAAACAACTAAAAACTGAGGCTTTAAGCAGTTAGAACAGATTATCAAAATGTCGAAATAACATTTCAAAAAAATTCAAGATTTCTTAAAGTGTTGGAAGTTTTTTAAAATTTGAAACAATTTTTTTGGTGGAAACATAGTAAAATTGATGGTTTAACATTTTTCTTAGATATTATTATAAAATTTGAATTTTTCGGTCTTCTCATTTTGCTTTTTTTTTACAAAATTACTAGGAAAAATTTATTTCGAGAAAAACCAACAATTTTGAAAAAAGAAATTTTGGATACAAATGATACTTATTAAATATCATATTTATAAAGTATCACTTTATTTAGCCGAAGAATCAAAGATAAGTAAAGCAAAGGTCGACAAAATAAGGTCGTTTTGACTCATTTCGATTCGATTGAATCGGATTTTCCAGATCCAAATTGATCCGATCAGCTTAAAATTTAAGAGCTATACAAGTCGACTTGTGATCAGATCGGATTAAATTGACTTTTTCGAGCTGATCTTATTTATTTTTCATGAAAACTCAAACAAGTTTTGTGAACGGGTTTCAGTTTTTTTTGGTCCGCCGAGTCGAAAGTGCCGACTCCTTGAAACATCACTTGTGAGAAAATCATTGAATTCATTTATGATAGTACAACTTACATTGTGCCATTACCACTATCCATGATGCCCCCAATATGATGAATTGTTCGTCTATCAATTTGAATTGAAGCATGTTGGTACCTTGGGCTCAAAAGACTTCCAATTTGTGACCATTTAAAACTGACCCCGTCTAACGTATAACAGTCGGTAAGTGGCGTACCCATATCGTCAATTCCACCAAAAGTATAGAGCCATTTACCCCAAGAAACTGCTGAAAGTTCTGTGACTTTCACAGGGTAGCTTTCCATGGTTCTCCAGCTTTTTGAACTGTCAATACCCGGCAAGTACTCTGAATAATATTAGTTTGGAATTAATTCAAATTCCCCACAGTTTTTTGATATTTTTATTTTGCACTCACTTCTTATAGGCTGTCAAAGGTAAGAAAAGTTCCAATGACCATTTATTGCTGGCAAATACGTAAAATTAAAAAAAATTATTAAAAAAAAGCTAGAAGTAACTGTATATTTTAGCCAAAATTACTTGTGCCCACAATAAAGTAAAACCTTTAATTTCTACGTATCTGTTGAAAAACGTTTGTCTACAATTCGAAGGATGATACCGAGAAAATCCGAGGAAAACACTTATGACCTCGAACAGCCAACCTCCACTAAAAATGTTTTCAACACTTTGCTGGTAAATTGTCAATTACCTCTTTAAAATGAAATTTGTGTGATTTGATAAAAAATCTGAAAATCAATACATAGACAATGTAACATTGTCAAAAATGTTCGATGAACTTTAGTGTTTGTTTCTTAAAAACACCTTTAAATTCATCGACCAATCATGTGTCTGTTCACTCTAATTCATCGAGATTGTTCTTCTCGATTAAATAATTTCAAAACTGTAGATATTCACTTTTACAGCCATATAACATTTACAAAATTTATGCAAACTAATGATTTTTAATAGAAAGGAAACTCATTTAACCCGTGTGCGCACAGAAAAAAAAAGTTCCGCCAAGGCACCGAAGCCTTTATAAAGGCTTTTTTCAAGCGCGTATTACAAAAAGCCCAAGGTAGTTAGAGTTTCAATTTTTTTTGCATAAGGAAGTTAAAACAATATATTTTTGCATCCGACATTTGATATTCTAGAATTTTAATTTTTAGTTCTAGAAAATTTACTGATAAGAGCAAGGTACAGCATATCACGTGATACCAGCTCACAGTGGTGTTCACAAATTATTTTGGTATTGGAATCGATGCACAAGGATCTGACCTATGTTATCGTTTTTTTGATTTGATTGATATATAATCAATCAAAAATTATTTTTGAATAGGTTTAAAATTTTGATGAAAAAATCACAATTTTTCATAAAAAATGGTTATTTTTCCCTATAAAAGCAGATTAGTACACTTCTGATATTATTTCTGGGTCGATATACTAATCAAGTGAGTCTGTGGACAATATTGAATTGCTCGAACTAATATTTTAATGAATATTTTCGTGAAATACTTAAAATCGAAAATTTTGAAATAAAAATATTTGTTCCTGTATACCAATTAATCTTTGTTTTGAGTGTCAACCATGGACAAAAGACTTTCCTAAAAACTGGCTATTTTCAAATTTTAATTGACGCAATAGGTCGAATTTAATTTTTTTAGAAGTAAAAGATTGGNAAAAATAAACCCTCCGTAAAATTTGAACAAAATTTCCAAACAAAAATAAGTCATTTTTTTGACATCCTTGCAAAATTTTTTATAATGTATTCGAAGGAGACAATTCTACGATGTTTTTTTGCATATTTAAGATGATTTTAAATATGCAAACACCCTTATAAAGGTGCTGTGCTCACACGGGTTAACGTATGATCGAATGTTGTTTTTCAAAGTCGTGTTACTCAAAGGTTATTAAAAATCCGATTTCAAGCTTGAAAACATCAAAAAGTTAATTTCAGAAAAGGTTCTAGAAGATTTTTGACAAACAAAACTAATACATATCTCCTATTCACACTTTTGTGAATATTCCGGCCCTACAACTTAAGGGTATCCCGGTCCCCAATTTTACATATTCTCGATTAAATAATAGCCAAACCCGGCTTCAAGGATACTATTCAGATNCCTTTCTTTCTATGCGGATTATCGATTTTGGTATTTTTCCGATTCTCTGAAAACTCGATTCGAAAGAAGATCGTCGAAATGAATCCGTTATCAGGCACTTAAATTTCGAAATGAGCGTGAAAATTTACAATATAGTGGAATTGAACTTACCATATGTAACTGTCCCTCGTGATCTCTGCTACTGTAGTCTGCTGGTTTTAGTGTTTGTCTGTCAAACATTCAAAGATTATTTTATCTGTTAATAAATACGAACGAAACACCACACTCGCCGGATTTCTATTGAATAAGCAGAACAATAGGTGGGTAGAAATAGGCTAACCCAGTCTAACGGTTCCTTATTAATATTCGATTCAAAACGTTTACATTGTGGAGATGAACTTCAGCAAAAAATGATGCAAGGAAAAATGCTGTATTTTGAACATGACTTTCAAGCTTAAACAACTAAAAACTGAGGCTTTAAGCAGTTAGAACAGATTATCAAAATGTCAAAATAACATTTCAAAAAATTCCAAGATTTCTAAAGTGTTGGAAGTTTTTTAAATTAAACAATTTTTGGTAAACATGTATTAGGTTTAACATTTCTAGTATTATTATAAAATTTGAATTTTTCGTTTTCTCATTTTGCTTTTTTTTACAAAATTACTAGGAAAAATTTATTTCGGAGAAAAAACCAACCAATTTTGAAAAGAAATTTGGATACAAATGATACTTATTAAATATCATATTTATAAAGTATCAGTTTATTTAGCCGAAGAATCAAAGATAATAAAGCAAAGGTCGACAAAATAAGGTCGTTTTGACTCATTTCGATTCGATTGAATCGGATTTTCCAGATCCAAATTGATCCGATCAGCTTAAAATTTAAGAGCTATACAAGTCGACTTGTGATCAGATCGGATTAAATTGACTTTTTCGAGCTGATCTTATTTATTTTTCATGAAAACTCAAACAAGTTTTGTGAACGGGTTTCAGTTTTTTTTGGTCCGCCGAGTCGAAAGTGCCGACTCCTTGAAACATCACTTGTGAGAAAATCATTGAATTCATTTATGATAGTACAACTACATTGTGCCATTACCACTATCCATGATGCCCCCAATATGATGAATTGTTCGTCTATCAATTTGAATTGAAGCATGTTGGTACCTTGGCTCAAAAGACTTCCAATTTGTGACCATTTAAAACTGACCCCGTCTAACGTATAACAGTCGGTAAGTGCCGTACCCATATCGTCAATTCCACCAAAGTATAGAGCCATTTACCCCAAGAAACTGCTGAAAGTTCTGTGACTTCACAGGGTAGCTTTCCATGGTTCTCCAGCTTTTGGAACTGTCAATACCCGGCAAGTACTCTGAATAATATTAGTTTGGAATTAATTCAAATTATAATAGACCCCACAGTTTTTGATTATTTTATTTTGCACTCACTTCTTATGGCTGTCAAAGGTAAAGAAAATTCCAATGACCATTTATTGCTGGCAAAATACGTAAATTAAAAAAAATTATTAAAAAAAAAGCTAGAAGTAACTGTATATTTAAGCCAAATTGCTTGTGCCCACAATAAAGTGAAACCTTTAATTTCTACTTATCTGTTGAAAAACTTTTGTCTACAATTCCGAAGAGATGATACCGAGAAAATCCGAGGAAAACACTTATGACCGCGAACAGCCAACCTCCACTAAAAAGTTTTTCAACACTTTGCTGGTAAATTGTCAATTACCTCTTTAAAATGAAATTTGTGTGATTTGATAAAAAATCTGAAAATTCAAACATAGACAATGTAACATTGTGCAAAAATGTTCGATGAACTTTAGTGTTGTTTCTTAAAAACACTTTAATAAGAAAAAATCTTTCCTGGCTTCCAAATAACAGCATGCTAATTTTTGATCGAGTCAAGGCTTCGAGATTTATGTTAAGATTGCCTTCAGCGTGCACTTTAAATTCATCGACCAATCATGGTCTGTTCACTCTAATTCATCGAGATTGTTCTTCTCGATTAAAATTTCAAAAACTGTAGATATTCACTTTTACAGCCATATAACATTTTACAAAATTTATGCAAACTAATGATTTTTAATAGAAAGGAAACTCTTAACCCGTGTGCGCACAAAAAAAAAAAGTTCCGCCAAGGCACCGAAAGCTTTATAAAGGCTTTTTTCAAGCGCGTATTACAAAAAGCCCAAGGTAGTTAGAGTTTCAATTTTTTTCGCATAAGGAAGTTAAAACAATATATTTTTGCATCGACATTTGATATTCTAGAATTTTAATTTTTAGTTCTAGAAAATTTACTGATAAGAGCAAGGTACAGCATATCACGTGATACAAGCTCACAGTGGTGTTCACAAATTATTTGGTATTGGAATCGATGCACAAGGATCTGACCTATGTTATCGTTTTTGATTTGATTGATATATAATCAATCAAAAATTATTTTTGAATAGTTTAAAATTGATTGAAAAAATCACAATTTTTCATAAAAAATGGTTATTTTTTCCTATAAAAGCAGATTAGTACACTTCTGATATTATTTCTGGGCGATATACTAATCAAGTGAGTCTGTGGACAATATTAAATTGCTCGAACTTATATTTTAATGAATATTTTCGTGAATACTTAAAATCGAAAATTTTTAAATAAAATATCTGTTCCTGGATACCAATTAATCTTTGTTTTGAGTGTCAACATGGACAAAAGACTTTCCTAAAAACTGGCTATTTTTCAAATTTAATTGACGCAATAGGGTCGAATTTAATTTTTTTTAGAAGTAAAAGATTGGGAAAAAATCTCAAAAAATAACCCTCCGTAAAATTGAACAAAATATTCCAAACAAAAATAAGTCATTTTTTTGACGTCCTTGCAAAATTTTTTATAATGTATTCGAAGGAGACATTCTACGATGTTTTTTTGCATATTTAAGATGATTTTAAATATGCAAACACCCTATATAAAGGTGCTGTGCTCACACGGGTTAACGTATGATCGAATGTTGTTTTTTTCAAAGTCGTGTTACTCAAAGGTTATTAAAAATCCGATTTCAAGCTTGACAACAATCAAAAAGTTAATTTCAGAAAAGGTTTTAGAAGATTTTGACAAACAAAACTAATACATATCTCCTATTCACACCTTTTGTGAATTTCCGGCCCTACAACTTAAGGTATCCCGGTCCCCCAATTTTACATATTCTCGATAAAATAATAGCCAAACACGGCTTCAAGGATATCTATTCAGATTAGTCAGTTTGTAGAACTAGCCTATCTTGCGTAAAACATGTGTTAAAACTTTTGATGTGCCATACACTCCCAGACACATAAGCGAGACAGTAAACCTAAGCCAAAACGGAAAAATCTATTTCCTCTGAGGTTTATTTTTGAAATAAACTTAAATTTTAACATAACCTGTATAATTGGTATTTAAAACTTTCTGAGAAGCGCTTTTGTTGATAAGTGCTATATTTTCTAGAATATGCGATAAACCACCGTTTTTTGGACTTTGTTCATCGGAAAATTTATCTCCTCCTTGGTTAAATTTCAAATTCACTCAAATTTTGCAAACGTAGCTCGAAACAAAATAGAAACTTCTGAGGAGCCTGTTTTCTTCATTTTGACCCCAACTCAAAAAGTATGAATTTTTCAAGGTCACGTGGAAAAATTTTCGAAAAAAAATGTGCATCGATTTTCTTGAAAGTAGGCTCAAAAAAAATCTGGCGAAACACTGAAGAGAAAGTTGGCTTACGTCAACCCGATATTTCGAAGTTTTACTGGTCAAATTGACAGAAACGTTATTTTTTAAGAAAATTTTGAGAAAAATACTTAGAAAAAATCGAAAAAACGCGAAATTTTCGAAATTGTTTTTGTTGTCATTCGGGTTGTTTTATGCGTTCAAAACATAAACAATTGATTTGGTGCATTTTAATGACATAATAACTGCAGAAAATGGAGGAGCCGGGACATCCTTAAAAACACACTACGTTTCCTAATCAGGGCCGGCATATTCTCAAAAGTGTGGACAGGAGATATTAACAATTCGATCAAAATATATAAAACAAACAATTTTTCACCTTCAACATAGCTATTAACATTTCCGTCAGCATCTACACCACCAACAAGGATGGCTCTTTGGTTCCAAAAAGTCATCGCTCCACCGGTATGTCCGAAGTTCGATTCAACAATTTTCTCGAATTGTCCATCTGATACGTAAAATCTTAAATACAATTTTCAAATCAAATTTCATAAACTCTTTGAGAACTTTTACAGAAAATACTATCAAAAAATCTTACATGTAACATGATTGGGATTTAGAATCAGGGGCGCAAACCATGATACCATCTTCAGGAGTTTCGTAATTGATTGAAGCACAACCATGACCATTCCATTCAAAACTTCCATCTTAAAACAAATTGGAAGACTCAAATTAGACATTGTCCGACATAGTCCGACGGACAATCAAGTGCACAACTAATAGGCCATTAGAAAATGTTCGGTCTATTTTTGGCAATAAATTCAATGTTGGCGGTCCGAGGTTTTCCAATTATGGAACAAGAGCATTTTTGAGAATTTGAACCATAATNAAAAATCCAAAAATACCACATTCTTATTGACCGAAAAATAAACCAATAAGCTTTCAAGATTTAATACTGCCAAAATTCTTGGCGTGATTGACTGATTACAGACGTATGGATGAATGACCCTCTCCGAACAAAAATGATTATTCATATAATTCGAACTGGGAGTATATGATAAGTTGGCTATCAATATTTAAACTGATTTCACTGGCCTAGTTGAAATTCAGGGTATTGATTAGCTGGAACTTTTGTATCGTTCAAATTTTCAAATTCTGTCCGACGAGGTTCTTCGATACATTTTTTATGTTATTTATTATATTTTGCATATAAAATGCAATTGAAAATACTGTCGTTCCACCCAGTATTAACAAACTGTTTATTCTTTGTTTGATTCATTAAAATTCCAGTCACAATTTCTGTGTAATGATTGTAATTATATTAAGGTTTAAACTAAATACAGAAAAAAAAGAAAAAATACTTTTACGAGTTATCTAAAAAAACAAAAAAATTACCTTGAGCATCAGAAAGATCTGGTAAAGTCATTGATAATTCATTCAAAATACATCCTTCTACCCTTGAAATTGCATTTAATTGAGAAGTTCCTCCACCTCCAAGAATATACATATCCCCGCCAAGTGAAACATAACATCCTCCTTGAGAAGTACCATTTGTTCGAGAATCAAAATTTGTCAACACTGTATCTGTTTCGAAAACTCCCCATTTATTCAAATGAGAATCTAAAATTTTTTGTTTCGAGTTATTGCTTGTATGTTATCTCAATAATGGAACCATCAGAGTCACAAAAGACGATATTCCCCCTGGGGGAATCTCCCAGTCACTTATGTATTCTTTTTTAACATTTATAAACTTGATATTGAATGAAGAGTACTTAATAAAGAGAACTTAATTAATAATTGAAAGAACTTTATGCTGATAATTAATTGACAAAAAGATTGCAATATATTTGTATTTTTTTTGCAAAAATCCTGTTTGTAAATTTTTAAATCAAAGATGGAGAACTAAATACATGGAGGTTAATCTTTCTATTTTTTCACTACCAATATTCTGAAAAAACTTTAATTTCAATTTTGTATTCATAGTTTTTTTCAAAGACACGTTTTCTCAGTAATCGAAAAGAACCTTGTACTCAAATGAGTGTCAATGGCACGGAAAAGTGTCAAACGTATTTTATGCTATGAAAAAGCCCACTGTATGGAGATTCCTTCAGAAAAAAATATTTTTAGGAAAATTAACTTGCAGTATTGGACTGAGTCAAAATTTATGTCGCGCTAAGAATACTTGTAGTTTAACTCTCAAAGTTTTTGGATGCATAAATTTTTTAATCAACAATATTTTGAGCAAAAAAAAACTGTTTCATATATAAAACATACTCTCTGCAAATAAAATTTTGACAGAATCTTGCTTTTTACATCCTTCAAATTTAACAAATTAGTTGAAATACCTTGAACATCAGGTGTATTTGATAAAATTAGTGTTGTTTGATTGTATCCTGCATTACAATGTTCAGAACAAGGACATCCATCCGGACAATAGGCACCACAAGGACATCCCAAATGGCACAAAACAACATTATCGGCACATTCAGTCGTACATGCATAGTCAAATTGGGCACATTGATCAAGACAAATACAAGCTATATTTTGAATCAATTTAACATTCTCTTCGCGAAATAAAAAAAAAGTATTACGTGACAAAAAAGGTTTCATGCAGTTACAACTGTCACGGTGACAGTATCACCTATCGAAATAAGTTGACAAACATTTTTAATTAATGAAAAATATTTTTTCTGAAATTTGGAAAAAATTTGAAATTTTCTAAAATTTTTGTCAAGGAATTTATTAATTCATTTCAAAATAAAATTCAAAAAATCTAAATTAGAGTTTCATTACAGTCACCTCACTCGACTAAAATGAAAACAAGGAGATGTGAAAAAAATCAAGGACAATGTGTTGATAATTTTGAATTTTTTCCAAGAAAATAATTACAAAATATTTGGCCTTAACTTGGCTTTCATACTTATAAATCTTTAAAAATCTCAGAAATAACTATACTCACAATTGTTGCTCAAAATTTCTAGATTTTTTGCGATCCCCTTCGACAGGTGACAGTCTAAACTTTATAATATTTTTTTTCACGTGATACTGAATTTATTCGAGTTTTGAATTGTTAAATACAGTCTAGGACTGTATCTTTCGGAAATTAATTATTCGAAAAACTATATGAAACTAATTTTCCGAGTAGTAATTTATAAGGAAGAGTTCAAAAAAATAAAATTTATCAAAAAACATAAACAAAGATAAATTTTGATTCAATATCCTCCCTAACTGAAGTTGAACACTTTTTTTGGCAGATATAAGCGTCTTGATCAAACTGATCCTTGCATTCAAGCTGACAATCATATTGTGAATGCACTCCAGTACAAGGACAGCCACCCAGACACTTTCCATGACATGGACAGAAATCATAACAATCTTCGTGGTCTCGGAGACAAACGTGAATCTAACAGGTTGAAAATCATTTTTGATGTGAAATACTTACAGAAGAATCCTTTAGCAGATATGATTATTATAGACGACGTGACAGAGTCTTTTATAATTAACTTGTGAAAACATTCCATACAACCAGTTCTCTCTAATTACTATCTAATTCACAAAAAGTACAATAGCTGGTTCAACAAAATTTTCTTACTTGTGAACTTTATAAAAGATATGTAAAAATACTTTATAAATCAAATATGACAAAAATATATCATATATGATTATATATATGATATGATATTATATATTCTACATATGTCATCCATGATCAAAATTTAAAGTTCAGCGTTTATACTTCACAATTTTAAGCCAAAGTTATATCCCCTATTCACACTTTTGTGAATATTCCGGCCCTACTACTTAAAAAACACTACGTTTCCTAATCAGGGCCGGAATATTCACAAAAGTGTGAATAGGGGATCAAGAACATTAAAATAATAAGAATATTATTGTGTACACTAGGTAGGAGTTAACTCAAAACTTAATCTTACCTTTGCAAGATATGTTTATATTTTGTGTACTCAGAAGATTAATGTCTACACTTGGCATGGCAAACTTATTTCCCTTATTCACACTTTTGTGAATATCCCGGCCCTGATTAGGAAACGTAGATTGTTTTTAAGTAGGGGGGCCGGGATATTTACAAAATTGTGAATAGGGGATATTCAGGAAAACTAGGATTGGTGCGCCAAACACCATTTTGTTATTGAGAATTTTTTACGTGTATACATCTTTCGTATCCCTAGATTGTGTACATTTGTGATTTCGTTTCTGAAACGTCTAAGTCTGTTATGAGTCTGAAATGCTTTCATTCGAAACGTCGCTTAAATCAATTATATATTTAATAGGTATCCATATATAAATTTAACAAACCGAAAGCGGACTTAATTTTGAAAATTTACGGAGAAAACCGTATTACTCATCAACGCAAACTTTCACGTAAGATGTTCAATCTGAAATGGTTGTCGCATCAAATTTTGCCATCACCCTATAGTAACTATACATCGTTATTTAAAAATAACTCTCAAAATATTTTTTGGGATTTTGAACTAATTTCAATTAATTTTCATTTTTTATGAGCAGTTTCAACCTCGACCTTGTTGACATCACCATTTGCTGCAAGGACACAAACATTCAAATATGTGTTACACTCATTTTCACAAACTACTGCGAGATCCAAGGCGTTACAGGTTTCATTAAATTCGGCAAAGCCCAAATGAGCAAAAATAGAAAACAAAAATATCATGATCAAACGTAAGTTTAAGAATTTTGTTCAAACGTTCAGTAAAGTCTAAACCAGCAGGATATTTCTCATGGTGACTCTATTTTGAACTGGGAAATTTAATGATATCAAGCTAGAATCTAGCTCCTTGATGCTATCATATAAAATTCTTCCTTTGATTAGTTACACAAACTGTATATTTATTTAATATTTGATATTCAAAAAAACATTTATATTTTCACAACCAAAAACAGAAAACCAAATGAAATTTAAAATTACTTCAGATTTTCACTTTAAACTTTAGATTTGGAAGTGTTCTTCATCAAACTGATATTGTTCGGTGAACGAAAATCTATTAAAAATTCTTAATGCAAGCTCAAATTCATGCTGAAGATTTTGAATGGAATTTGTCCCTTTTTTTTAATTTATGATGCAATATTTTCTGCAATTTTATCTGGATTATATTTAAACACATTTAATACAATTTAACGATGAACCCAATTAAATTAAAAAAAGTCTAACCAATGCAAACCAAAATATCAAAAAATCATTCAAGATTTCAGCAAGCTCAAAACAAATACAACAGGTTAACTTCTACAGTTTATACCGCATCATCAGTGAATCGTTTTTCTTTGTGAATTTGTGTTCAAAAATTTACTAGTGGTCAGTTGGTAGCAAGTATACTGTAATAATTTCCAAGGTGATAATAAATTATAATCGATAATACTTATTTATTTATGGATATCATTATTAATGTTTAAATTTTTTGATAATTTAGTATCAAATGTTGGTTCTGTCGCGTTTTTTCAAATAATTTAGTGGTATTAAAAAAAATATTTTCCATGTTTGGAATAGGCTGTCCAACTTCTAGAAAAGTACCAAAAATTAATCTTAAAATTTTTTGTCAGCCTTCGTCCATGACTCAATTTTTACGATTTTTAACAGATGACCATTTTATTCACGTGGGAATCGACGTTCGGGCCCGGAATTTAGTTTTTTTCCTAGGTGGCGCTAAATCGCAAAAATGATCATTTTTTTTATATTTTTTTACAGTATTTATGATCATTTTTGCGATTTAGCGCTACCTAAGACAAAAATCTAAATTCCGGGCCCGAACGTCGATTACCACGTGAATAAAATGGTCATCCGTGAAAAATCGTAAAAATTGGGTCATTGGTCCATGACTTCATGGTCCATGACTCATGGACGGAAAGCTGACAAAAATTTTAAGATTAATTCTTGGCACTTTTCTAGAGGTTGGACAGCCTATTCCAAACATGGAATTTTTTTTTTTATCTCAAAGATTCATCAAAACCTTGTCTTTGCATACAAAGTATAATAAAGTTACTACTGTTCTCCGTTTATTCTTGAGGTGCAGTTTGAAAAGGTCCAGATTGCCTCGACCACCCCCTTAATATAAATTTTCCAGATCGTCAATTATTTAAAATAATCAGAATCAATTTGTTATTTCCGATATTAAATTTATATGAAATTCCTATAATAACTGATTTTATTGACCATAAATCGAGGCCAGGAGCCTTCAGAGTTATACGTATCACATTTACGAATATGTAAAAACATATCGTTAAACAATTTGTGTGAAATACAAACATTTTGATTTATCGATATTGAAGTAATTTTCTGAATAAACATAAATTATATTTAAACATTTGGTTTTTTTCCCAGAGAATATATTTCACAGCTGAACTATGGTTTTGCTAAGAAGAAATATAGTAAGATGCATAAGTTTGTTTTCATAACATAAGGAACGATATCAAAGGTATATGGATTAAGGACCCTTAGTTGACTGATTGTGACTATTTAAATGATACACACAAAGCGGGGTAAAATTACCAAATCAAAACCCTGAATTGGCGTTTTTCATTGGTCAGATTTGGGCAGATCCACCAATGAAATGCTTGGATTCCGCATTTTTCAAATCGTCACGATCTATCGGTTACTAGCCCTTAAATCCTTACATTCGCGATAATGATGATTATTTCTTGTTTTGACTGTATAATTTGTAAATCTTTGGGGTTTGGAATATCTCAGATATCATATTAACAAATGTGGAGTGAAACTGCAATTTCCGAGATTGCCAATATCGTCGAAAGTGCCCTAAATCACCGAAAGTTTTTTGGCAAACAACTTCGGCGATATAAGGCACTTTCGACGATACTGGCGTTTTCGGCAATATGGGGACAAAATTTTTTTTTTTTTGAAAATGAAAAAACTCGTGAGTGTTCAAAATGACGTCATAATTTTAAATGAATTTCAATTTAATAAAGATTTGTATAATAACTTCAGATAAAAATAAATGCCTCAATGTGTATAACTCCACTATTTGCAATGAAGCAAAAATTAAAATGAGTAGAATTCAGTAATTTGATATGAAAATATGACGGGATTCATAACACACTCAATGTTATTTGTTATTAAACCGGAAACGCTCTCACAAATTTGACGAAATGGGCACTGGAAGATTAGCTAGAAATTCTGAAATTGCGAAGATTTTTCAACAGTATCGAAGAATATATCCTGTTCCAACCCCTCTGAATCAATAAAAAATTTGTATTTTACAATACGGAGTTGTACAATACGTATTGTACAATACAAAATCGTTTTTGATTCAAAGGGGTTGGAACATGATATGGAAAACTATATCAGTACACATTTCTGGCTTAAGAGCTTTTAGTTCTTCCTCGGCGGGACCAAATTAGTTGGTTGTTAAATTTTCTAGATCTTCGATTTCGAGAAAAATTTTTCAACATTTTTTATACTTTAATACACCTTGACTAGAAGTTCGTTAGTACAAATTTAAAACAAAAACCTATATTACAAATGAAATACGATTTGGATCGAACAAAATTAAATTTTATCTACTGTTATGAATTTGTTGCATGGTAACCATGCCATGGTTCTTAGCAGTAAACTAATTCAGTTTCGATCTCATCCAATTTGATGGGTAGCACTGCTTGGCATAGCCCTTTAATTAATTTGGAACACAGAAAATATATTTACACATTAGTTTTAAACATTAGGCTCCGCGACAAAATATTGTAAAATATCCAGATAATACAAAAATATTTGTACATTTTTGAAAACATTTTATATCAAAATTTTTTCATAAAAGGTCACTTATGTTTTCAAAAAAAATAGTTATCTTATTTGATGTCGGAATACTGTGTTAACAAATGATACATGCATATTAGAACCATTTATATTTAATCGGTAATCTGCAACATTTTACAATTTTGCAATTAAAACAAACAATAATGTTCCCACCAGAAAAACAAGTCCGTCCTGATCTAAATTTTTTTCCTCATAATTGAATTTTTGCTACCAAAACTTTTTTATTGAAAACTTCACAGAATGGTCACTTCATGTCCAGAATCCCTAATGAAACCAATGGCAGTCCGAAGGAAGCTGTTAATGGGCCCAGGACCAGCAAATTGCTCACCAAGAGTGCTGAATGCAGCTGGAGAGGTAATATTATATTACTAATATAGGTTATAGAAATTCACTATTAGCTAAGATTTAATCTTACGTCTAATCAGTCACACCAAAAAATAGAGATGTTGAAAAAATAAACCTTGAAAATCAAAATACTGGAAAATTCATTGAAAATTCAAAAATTTCAATGTTTTTCGTCAAATTACACAATAATGTACAAAAAATATTTATTTTTCAGATTATACAGTTCTTTTTCAAAATGTTCTTAAAGTGTTGTATCATTGATACAGTATCAAACTGACTTGACCAAAAAATCACACTGATGGTAGTCACGCACCACTCAGACATCTATTTCGGCAATCAGCCCATCTGCTCACTAAAATTATTTGTATTAAAATATAAGCTCGCAGATAGCTCTAATTTGATCGAGCGTATTTATGCACGCTCATCTGGTTCGAAAAATAATTTTGTATCTTTGAACAAAACCTGAAAAAATTGACTCGACCAGATTAAAGCAAATAATTCTGGTTATCGGAGAGTTATTGAGAATTTTACAAAAATATTTCCAAAAGAACTACTCTTTTTTCACTTCACGCAATTTTTAAATGTATTTAACTTATAAATTAGCCACTTTTGGGCCATTTGCACCCTGATTTCTGTGTGATTATGGATGATGTCAAAAAAGGAATTAAATTTTTGTTCCAAACAGAAAATGGTATGACGTTAGCCTTGTGTGCATCTGGTCATGGTGGTATGGAGTGTACAATCATCAACGCTTGTGAAGGCAAAGTTACAACAATGTTAATAAACAAAAAAAATATTCCTTTTTGAAATAAAAGATAACAAGCTATTATATACTCGTTCTTTTCAAATAAACTTTTCATATCCAATTTTTATTTCATTACGAAAAATTCCACTCTTTTCACGCGGGCGCTCATCAGTGGAAAGTTGTTCGATATTTTTTTGTTTTTTAAGATGGCTTAGATTTTAAAAATATTACCGGTGGTAATTTACCACCTACCAACAAACATTAAATGCACGCGTGCGCACGGTACTCAAATATGAGAAAAAAATATTTAGTAATTTGATATTTAAATAAAAACGGCTATTAATATTTGCTGTTAATAGCCTAGTATCCAAGAAGGTATTTTTCAAATAAAAATCCCAAAAATTGTTTTGACTAATCAAATCAGATTATTTTCTGAATTGAGATACGCGTATTTTTGAAAATCCTCCCTGAGAGCCAATCACAGAGTCTAGTTTCATAAACAAAAACTCATTTCTGGGGGGGTCGGCACAATTGGATCCAACCCGTTTTTTTTCAGTGGGCTGATCCAAAAATATTTCTTCAAGAAGGCAACCAATCCGATTTTATTTTCTAAAACCGATCCAATCGGTTGAAAGTTTAATGTTTTTAGCAAATGTTTTAAATATTTTGATCCAATTTTTTTGGCGTGTCTGACAATTACAATGTAAATTTTTTTCAAATTTGCGGATTTCGGATTGTAACATTATAAAATAATATAATACCAATGAAATAATATCAAATACCAAATTTTCTAAATTATCTGCATAAGTAACATTTTTAAAAGCTGGTGAGACCATTCTGATTGCTACTAACGGCATCTGGGGCGACCGGGCTGCAGACATTGCCAATCGGGCTGGCGTGAAAACTGTTATCTTGGAAGGAACTGCTGGAAAATCATTCAACCTTGCTGAAATCGAAGCAAAAATCGCCGAAGTTAAGCCAAAGGCATTTTTTATTACTCATGGAGAATCCTCTACCGGCGTTTTGCAAAATTTGGAGGGAATTGGCGCTATTTGCCATAAATATGGAGCTTTGTGTCTTGTTGACTCTGTAGCAGCATGTGGTGGAGTCCCAATGAAAATGGACGAGTGGGAAATTGATATTTTGTACACTGGTAGTCAAAAAGTTTTATCGTAAGTCTTTTCAAAAGCCCTATTTGGTAGCAATATAAAAAATAAAATTGTCTTCAAGTCGGTCAATTAAGCTCCAAATTGAATCAAACAAATATTTTCTCAAAAATATCAATTTTGTTAATATAGAAATGTTTCCCGTATCCTGATATTTTCATACACTCCATAACTTATTGACCATAACTTATGGTCCATAACTTATGGACCATAAGGGTTTAAAAAAACTTGTTGAATCTCGAAAAAGATATTTGATATACTTTAAAAATTGTACTAACTTAATGAAAAGATCAATTCTATAATATTTTGAGCCAATTCGGGGACAATTTTAGAAGTGACATAAGAATTTTCTCAAAGCTGTACATATGCATATATGTAAATATGTATATATGCATTCTTCACATCCGGAACACCTATAAATAAACATTTAGAGCGCCACCAGGTGTCACTCCAATTTCGTTTTCGAACCGTGCTCGAGAAGCAATGAAATCAAGAAAAACCCCTATTCAAAGTTGGTATTTCGACATGAATATTCTTGGACGATACTGGAATGTCGATGGTCAACCTCGATTTTATCATCATACTGGCGCAGTTTCTGGACTTTTTGCCCTTCGCGAAGCATTGGCTGAATTTGCTGCTGTTGATTTGGAAACAACTTGGGCAAGACATCAAAAATGTGCTGATATGTTACAACAAGGACTTGCTGATATGGGTTTGGAGATGTATGTTTCAAATAAGGTAGTTTTTTTTTCTATGCATTATTTAAATGGTGTAGATAGCTAGTAAGTGGACCATACGCACTTTTATTTTTTTAGTTAACCCTCTCAGGCATGAAAGCCCTTTTTATGGCTCAACTTTGAGCGCTTATTACGGGAAAAGTAAAAGTGCTCGCAACTTTATTTTTCTTTAGTCCCCGAGGTTTAAGGATAGACTTGAATTTTTATATTATTTAATTTACATTTTGACTTTATTAACCCTATAGAAAAGTGACATTTATAAATTGACTTTCAACCTACGCAATTTATTCGTGAGAAAATGAGAGACATCAGAACAGGAATTAAATTTTCTTGAAAGTGACTTCCTCAGAAATAACCTGCAATTTCTGGTCTTTAATTTACAGGTGTTTTTCCAAATGGGCCATGCCTGAGAGGTTCAATAACAATAAATCAGGTAAAAAAAAACATGTGAGTGGACCTCTTTTTGGTGTCGATTTCATTTTTGACAATTTCATTTCTATTTTAGCGCTACTACCCAATTGAGTCATTATCTCGTAAATTCTGTTTCAAAAATGAGTTATTTGATAGAAAATGTGCATTTTCCATGAGTTGATGAGGTTTATTTTTCACATAATTTTGATCAACTTGAGTTTGTGCGATCAAAAAACTCCAAAAAGAGACAGATAAAAATCAAAACAAACTGCTTATCGTGTTTTTTTAAGTTTGATATATTTATGAAAATATATCAAGAATTGGGTAGGTTTTCACGCCGATTTTGATTCAAGATCTAAACGACTAAGGCAATATTTATCTCGCGTCCAAACAGCGCTCAAGCTCAAAAAACTTGGTCAATTGCTAAAGCCCTAATTCTGAAGCAAACTGGACCAATTTTAATGACTTGAAAATTTCTAATCTTAAAAAATTGATAGATAAAATTTCTCTACACATTTTTTATGAAATGCCTGAAAATTGTTTTTGGGGACGAATCAAGAAATATAAATTAAATTTGTCTGTGTTAAATATTATCGATTCTTTATTGCTGATTTCCTTTTAATTCCAGCTGGAACGCTGATTTTCAGAACAAGCTCCTCATAAATTGATAAAGAAAAGTGCATAGAATAAAGCATAAACGATTTAACCAAGAAATATTGGTTTCAGATTTAAGACCAGTTTTCCAAATTTTTTTAAAATGTAAGTTTTTCTTAATCTGGAAGTGAAAAAACTAAGTACAGCGCTAATAGCGATTCGCTATTGGTAATTAACCAACTTAATTAAACTTGAAAATACAGCCTCTATGCATGAAAATTCCAAATTAAAAACCTTTCAATATATTTTTATGAGAAAAATGTGAATATTATGCAAAAATTGTAATTAATCTTATAAAAATGAAATTCATATTTCAATTTTTTTTTGAAATTGTAATAAAAATATAATACGATTATCAAAAATGTTATAAGATAATTGAAAAATAACCTTTGAAATTAAAATTTCTTTCAAAATTTAACATTTTTCTCAAGATCAGAATTCTAATCAAAGTATTGTTAAAAATTTTGTATGGTATTTTTTATCATTAAATGAACGTCGATGCATTCGAATGAAAAAGGCTTTGGCTCTACAAAGGTCGGCGTAACTTTTAAAGACATTTTGCAGTATTTAAAAATTGTTCACAAGGAAATCATTCCTAACTTTCCGTATATATAGAAAAAAAATTCTTTAATAAAATAAAAATTACAACAGCCTTGTTCAACATATTAAAAATATAATTCGAAAAAACATTTATATCCCTTTATGACACTTTTGTTTCTTTCTGATCCCTGATTAGCAAACGTAGTGTTTAAAACACACTGTGTTTTTCTTCAGGAGGGACAAGAAAGTAACAAAAGTGTGATAAAAGGATATGTAATTTTTTTGTTTTGAGTCAAAAAATAAATTTCAAAAAAGACTTGTTTATCTTTTTGAGCCATGTTATTAGTGTAAATTAGCTTGCATATCCTATTCCGAGTACTGTAGATCAAAATTGCCTAGGTAAAAATACAAACCAATTGTGTGTTCAATTCAGGGATTTGATTGGTTGGTTGGCCCGTCTCACTCTCGTTTGTATTTGGTTTGTATTTTTACCTTGTAATTTTTACCTTGTAATTGGTTTGTATTTTTACCTAGGCATTTTTGATCTACTGTACTCGGAATAGGATATAAATTTAATTTGTCGCTATGTTAGTTTTGAATTATTTATAACTGAATCAAGCGGTGGTCAATTTCGATACAGACTTGTTAAATCGGCTCAATTGACCTTCGCAAATATGCTTTTGTCAAGTAAATGTAGTGTAGAAGAGAATATTGTAAGTTTTATTTGAAATTGGTTTCAGATAATAAAATTCTGCATATCGTCCCATGATCGCAAAGCCATGTTTCGGATGTATGATGTATCGTCAGCGGGATTTTCCATTTCTTTACTGTGAGACTCCATACAGCCAAATTTTACTCGAAGAACTAAACATTTTTTGTAATATGGGCCATATTATATGGTCATACTTAAAAATTGTGAAAAGTTAATAATTTCAGTCCTCGCTCCTCAACTAGTGCAAAGACCCACCGCAAAAGTTGTATCAGTTTGGGAATTTGTACTATTTAAAGAACGTCCCAATATTTTTGCTACATTGTCCCAGCTACATTGTCCCAGCTACATTGTGAACTCAAATTGTTTTTTTTTAAAGTTTAATTTGAATTCAAAATGTGAAAATTTTGTGTAATATAGTTTTGTACAATGTGTATAACACAAATGGAATACAGTCAGCAGTTTTAAATAATTTTTTTGGCAAAATTTGTAATTGATGATGCGTTCTTTTTTTGAATTCAGCTGTAAGGAAAAACTACATCAGAATTTTTTTTTCAGCAATACTCAGAATTTTAAAATGTAGAAATTATTTATCGGTTATCAACTCGCACTGTTTTTGACATTTAAGGGGGTAGGTGTCGTAATCTGGTTCCTTTCAATCACGCCTCAGACCAAATCTAGGGCAGTTGTAAAAATTCTGAGGATACTTGTTTGTAGATCTAGCCTTCGTCTAACGATTACACATCTCAAACTTAACATTGTTACATCACACCGCCAGGTGGTGAGTCTATTCTAGAACACTACAAAGTTTTTTAAAAATCGATCTTCTTTTAGACCCCACATACAAACTGTCTGAAAATTAACACAGAGTACGGGAAGAGTGAGGTCACTAATATGTTGCAGCCATTTTTTGAATTTCGCTCTTGAATTTTCTAAAATTACTTTTGAACGCCGATTTTTAAAATTTTTCGTCTTCAAAGGATACTTCTCCTAGACGGATGTTCAGAATAAGACGGTTTTTTCGACTCAGGTAGATGAATATAGTGTCGTCAATATGTTTGTCTCGGATTTTCGAATTTCACCTGAATTCTAAAATATGACTATAAGTAAACCGAAATGAAAAGTTCGAAAAAAAAGTTCGTCTGATCGGAACAAAAGTACCACCAAATTGAAGCTGAGATTTCACTGATCAAAAAGTTGGCTTACAGCTAATCAATTTTTCAACCAATCAGCGTCAAATTCGATAATTAGGTTTAACATTTTGGCTTAAAAATAATTGAAATTTCTAGAATTCGATTAAGACATTTCCGATAATTTTAATGTCATGCATCGTTTCGGTGGGTCATATTCACCAATAAAAAATGTTTATATCATGTGGAATACCGGTTTTATGCGGGTTAAAGCAAAAAAATATTCGAATTTTGAAAATTTAGATTTTGTTCTAGATTGTTTTGAAAAAAAGATTGCCACCACGAGATTCCTTGGGTCAATTTAGTCATAACCGATATTAATTTATCATAAATTAATTCTTAAGAGGCTCAAAAAATATCCGACACCTACCCCATTGAACAACAATAAAATCGCGGCGTTCTATAAAAATAGCTTTTCAAATAACTGGTTGAACCTTTGTGAGCACAGAGCCACAATTGTGGCTCAAGCATACCTAAAATCATCCAAAATAGGCAAAAAAAGAGATCGTAAAATCTTTTCTTTCAAGCACATTATAGAAAACTTCGATTCGGTTTCAAAAAATAATTGAATTTTTTTTCGAATGTTTAGTTCCAGTATCACGAAGAGTTGGTTTATTAGGATTTTTCGCCTATGTTTCACTTCCGAAAAAATTATTTCAGATCAGTCAGTTATTAGGAAAGTGTTTTGTGCATGCATAACAGTTAAAATAAAAATTTATTGGGATCTAGGGGCAGATATTTTTTTCAGAAGTGAAATTTCTAAATTTTCAACTTCAAGTATACCAGGAAAAAATTAAATTATTATAAAAGTGAATTTAAGCAATAAAAAATTGAACACAGTTGTACTTCATTACCATATTTATTTGAAAATAATAAAAAAATAGAATAATCTGCTTTAATAGAGAAAAATAAACATTTTTTATCAAAAATCATGATTTTTCATCAAAATGTTTGACTAATTTTAAAATAACTTTTGATTGATAAGATATAAATCAAAACGGACAACACTATGGTGTAGGCCAGATACTTGTGTATCGTTTCCGACCAAAATGTAACTTGTGAAGACAACTGTGACCGTGTATCACGTGATATGGTATACCTTGCTTTTCTCACAATATTTTCTAGAACAAAAAATTAAAATTCTAGAATATAAAATGTCGGATACAAAAATATTATCTTCCAATTTCCTTATGTAGAAAAAATTGAAATTTCAACTGCTTTAAACTTTCTGTAAACAACGTTCAAAGTAGAGCCACGATTGTGGCTCTGGTGCCTTGCAGAACTTTTTTTAATTGCTCACAAGGGTTAATTCTTTCGTTTTGGGAATTAGTAATTGACCGATTGAACACTCCCATTTAGTAATAGACACATTGTCACAGTAAGGGAGCGAGGACTGTATTGTGAACATTGAAGAGTCTACCTGTATTTGAAATCTTGTTGCAGAATACCGAATCACCTACTGCCACATGTAAAAGTATTGAAAATATCATCATTTGTGAAATCATTTTACAATTCATATTGCCTAAAGAAGACTTTTTATTTCACAAATTCAATATATCCCTTGTAAATCTTTTTGACATTTTTCTACTAAACGGTTAACTTTCGTTTTTCATACAAATAATAAATTTCATTTAAATAACTTCTGAAGAACTTTGGTTCTTGTAATCATTTTGAAACTTCCATGTTTATTTGAAAGTTAATTATTCTAGAAAGCTTGATTAAAAGTCTCTGGAAAGTTTTCAACTTGATAACAGAAGGATTTATTAGTTTATAGATTCGTGTTCGCGTTTGACCGTCATTTTTTCACAAAGTGAATTGCGCCTTCCTGCGCAGATTCTACAGGATAATTTTCACTGTACGTAGAACGCTGAACGAACAAATTATAATCCCGAAATCAATAATAACTCCTAAATGGGGTAAAGAATTTTTTTAAGAAAAAGAAAATTCCGGATAATTCAAGTTTATTTGTCAAATTATTATTTGCTCAAAGTTATTCTTAAAAATATTCAAAAATTTGGCTCTAGAATCTTTGCGGCACAATCTACTTCGCAGGCAAAATGAGGGAGAACAAAAACATGTTTCTGAAGCCCTGAAAACGCCTTCTGAGATATATAAGAGTTCTAGAAAACATTGCAAGAAAATTTTGGCAAGCATAATAGCCAATTTACAATAGATAGTTTTTTATTCTGGTTTCCTGATAATCAAGAGTCACATACGAATACTATATTAACTAAGTGTCTGATTATCAGGCCACGATAATTAAAAATGAGGCAATTAGATTGAACACCAACGATTTCTTTGGTTTCAGTTATTATTTTCTTTTGTTCAAAAACTGAATTTGAACGTGAGATAAAATAGGATTCTCGATTCAAGATTCTTAAAATGACAAAATCTTGAAGCCAAAATCAAATTTAAGTGAAAAATGACGAAAAATTTACTCAACCTTCCAAGAATATTTTGAGCGCTCAAAGTTAAATTTCCTGTCTTTTATTTCTTTCGAAAGATGAATAATTTATTATAACATACCCATTATCGAGAAGCCCTGACAGTCCATTATCATAGATTATTTCATCAGGTATTATAGGTATCCCCAGAGTAAAACTAATTGAAATTTGTAGTTGAAATATTTTTGAACATGCCAGTTATCTTTCTATTTTATCAATATTTAACTAGTTGTTTTATACACGAAATACAGTATTTTACAGTAATGAGAAAATTATGATGAATTCAGTCAAGGTAACAAAGGCAAACGACCCAACTGACATTATAGTCAGAGTCTTTAGAAGAAAATAAAACTGCAATTCTTAGTGAAAATTTAATTCAAATAAATTGACACATAAGTTATGTGACATAACTTTATCAAGGAAGTACAAGTGGCTGATAGTATGAGGCTATTTAACAGCTCTTTAGGAGCGGCTTAATTGACAGGAGACAATTTTTCGGTTTCTGAGGTCAAAATCTGAAATGCAGTCTTAATAAACATACCGTAGGCAGTCTTTTTACTGTTGGTGTCCGAAAGAAAATGAAAGTTATTGAGCTTATTCTAAAAGTCTCATGCAAAAGCCTGCTCCTCTTTCGATTTTTGCGTTTCAAATTTTAAACCTATACAGTAGGCTATAGTAATAAAAATTTTATCAGCTGTTACTATCAACGCCTTAATTTTGTGTTTTTGTACAAAAACAATGATCGAAATTTTTGAAACTTCATTGAAACTTCATTTGAATTAAATTACTTAAACCCAAGACGATACATTTCGAAAACGATTAAAAATGTTCTTTCCCGACCAAGTATGAGAATAAAAATACCACCACTTTATTTCAAATTGTCCATTCTCGAAAAAAATATACAAATATTGTGAATTCTTAACATTTAAGCCTCAATCACGAGAGATAAGCTATCTAACCCCTTCAGTTATTTTTGTCGGTTATGTTAAAAATAAGCTTTTTTTTTAAGTATTATAACGGAATTTTTCTGATATCCTTTGGTTAATTCTTTCGATGTGTGAAAAAATTCTTGTCGAAAATCTTATTTTGTTTAAGTTGCTTGTATAGATAAACCAAGCTAAAAATCTTATTTTAGGCCGATCGATTGCCTACAGTAAATACAATCAAAATTCCAGCAGGATTCCCATGGGCCAAAGTCAATGGATATTTAATGGAAAAGTATGCCATTGAAATTGCAGGTGGTTTAGGACCCTCAGCCGGACAAGTTTGGAGAGTCGGACTCATGGGATACAACTGCACGGAAATAAACGTCAAATTAATTCTAGAAAAATTGAAGGAAGCAATCGAAGCTCAAAAGTAATTTTGAATAAATAAATAAATATAGTGAAACTCTGTATAATTACTTATCGAACAAATAACAAAAATAAATTTTCTGGGGACAATGGAGAGAAAATCTTTAATAGTCATACTATTATAGTATATATCCTTTTATTACACTTTGGTTAGAAAAAGCTGTTAGGAGATTTTTCTAGTATAATTTGGCTTGGAAAATTTCCCAACAGCATTTTATAACCAAAGTGTGATAAAGGGATGTAAAACTATTTTCCATGATTTCAATTTGCCTCGTATTTGTCAAAGCGTGTTATTAACGCTTCGGTGCAGGCATCATGAAAAAATTCCGTCGGATCGGTGAACCAGCCAAAAAATTGAATCGAATCGGTGGCAAAAAACATTTAATCTGTCCCCCCTGAAAAATTGCATCTTATATCGGAAATCAAGATCTGAAACAAGGCAGAGGGCAGCACTCGACAATGCAAACGAGGGTTCCAAATCGGGAATCGTGGTTCGAGATGATAAATTTTCCGTCGGTATTTGGTGTAAAATTTCAGAAAATTTAAATTTTGACCCAAATTTATGACGATAATAAGAAGGAGAAACAAGAAAAATGAGAGCACCATCATGAACGGAGGAACAAAGCATTCTATCGGAAAGAGGGAACAATCAAAATTTTTTGTAATTGTAATTGATCAACTTGTTTGGGTTTTAAAATTTTTTCGAAGACAAATCGAATTAAACGTCAAATTTTAGAAATTAAGAAAGGTTATAGCCGCTTGAAATGCGTTCAAAAGCTCCAACTTTCGACGAGAGCCACCTTAAACGTAATTTAGCTCGGCAAAATTAATGTAATTTTCTGAAATATCACTTCAAAATTAAAATTCGTTTTATTCCCAAAGATTTTATTTTGTATTCGGAGTCAAATAAAAATGATGTGTTCAGATAAGGCTCTAACCTAGATTAAAAAGTGAGAGTCTAAGCCCTAAAGATTTACAAAATTTCCGCTTAGTGCGCAAAAAGGGAAATTTTCAGTGTTGATTGAGTATTAACAACAAGAAATATTATTATTTGTTAACAGAGTAGGTTAAAATTACCATTTTTTGAATTTCACATAATAAAATTACAGCGCGCAAACAGCGCTAAATGATTCTGTATGAACAAAGTGACGCAAATGTTTCTTAACATTTTTTAATTTGGTTAACGAGATAAGTTCAATTTAATTTAATCGCAAAGTATATGAATAAATATAAAGGAATCTTCGAAGGATTAATTAGTTATTCGTTAGTTATCACGATTTTTAGAACGAAAGTGAGTTTAAATTTTCTTTCTTTACGGCTTTTCTGTCGTATGTATCAATATAATGATGTTTGTCACACAAAGTATGTGCAAGATTTTGAGATAGATTCGGTTCACTAAGGATATGTCAATAGTTCAATGTGTTTTCGGCATAATGCTGATAAAAGTTGAAATCAACGAAGCGATTTAAGCTGACTTTTTCCGTGCAATGAAAAAGTCCGATTGAATGCATCGGAATAAAAGACTCGAATTCTGAGCGGCAATAATCAAACTTCCAGCTAGACCTGAATAGAAAATATTCAGTATTAATTTAAAGAACAGAAATTTAAGAGAAAAAATAAAGTTAATTTTTTTATGAACATTTTGGATTATAACTTTGCAATCCTTCTCATAATCTTGGGCAGAAATATTTATTTAAATTTTCAAAATAGAATTTCACTAAGTGGATTTATTGATCATCAACAGGTAATGAGAAATAACAGAAATGATTGGAAAGATCGAAAATGGTTTAAAAAGTTGCAGTGATTTGGCAAAACGGGCTCTTAGAAAAATTTTAAAATTAATAGCCCGTTTATGAAGTAAATGATTCGTATAGTTGTCAACTCATCGTTTGTTGAGTAATTTTTTCTTTCTCTGTAAAAATTATACTAGATATTTTAAAATCCTTAAGGAGGTTGTATCCGCGGTGAAGACTTTTGGTAACGCTTATAATTTTCGGAATAAAAATAGCATTTGAGTTGCGTCATTTTTTACGTGTTTCGATACTGCGGTTTTCGTCTATAAGGACATCCGAGTTTTAATCATATTGTCCTTAGGTTTTCGTGCTATAATGACAATATGATATTGTACAGATTTTTCAAAAAGCTCTAAAAAATTTAAAATTTTTAGCCGAAAATAATGAAGTTAATGATTTGAAAGAATAAGTGATATATAAAATATTTCCCATTTTGTCGCCCCAATTTTGTTTCCCATAAATTTCCTTTTTTTGACTTGAAGAGTCAGACTGACTGGAGATAATAAAGACCTTTTTTTGCTGTTGGGTCAAATAGGTGATTTATATAAAATTTTGACATATTGTCAAAGTTTATCCCCAAATTGTCCTTATAGACCCACACCACATTAAATAAAGTTATATTTCTTTTTAGGTATAAATACGAAACTTTTTGAAGAATATTTAGAAAAACAAATTTTTTTACAAATTTTTGATTTCGTTTTTTAACTGTGCCAAATTACTGACAATACATTGTATCACGTTCGATAAAAATTTCTAAAATTAATTTAGGGATATTTTTCAATGCTCATGTCAATCACCGTTTACCTTAAGTTCTGATATATCAGCAGTGCTCATTTAGCAGTTATGTCAGCCAATACAACCCTCCCAAGTATCAAAAAATGATTAAATACAAACATGTTTGCAAAACAAGTGAAATAAATGGAATGTTTTTTTCTAAATGTTGTATTCAACAACTTTTTGGTAATTTTTTTGTTGAAAAGATGTCACTTCTTATACAACGAAATAGAAGAACTGAATTCATCGCAGCAATGATAAAACTTCCTACGCAACCTAAATACACAAACATGACTACAAGCACTTAACTGAAAAACTACTAGTATATTTTTTAATTAGGTTTTTCGCCAATTTGTCTTCGAAAATAACCTAGATTTATTTGCATAAATTATTTGTTTGCATAATGCGGCATTATGTATACATTATTAATGCCGCATACATTAGGTGGTTTTTTTTTCATTAGGTGGTTTTCAAAAAAAACCACCTTATAAATGCCGCATAATTTAAACGTTTCAATTTTGCTGCAAAATTTATGCATTTTTCTCACATGTAAAAATTACCAACATTAAGTGGATTCAGTAGAAAGCGTTCTGTTAGTGACGAAAGTACTGTCTTACGTAAAGTACTCAAATTTACCACATACAGACGCCATGATATGAATCATATCAAAGCGTTTTTCGTGCTACAGTAAGGGGGTTTGTGAGTTATTATCTCTTTAGGACTTCAGTTGGACTTCCCTAGTTTGGTCTGGTAGTACCAGACTGGTACTTTATACTTTTAATTTACTACTTAAGGGTATCTCTGCTCCTAATTTGACATATTCTCGATAAAATATTAGCCAAACACTGCTTTAATGATATTATTCAGATTAGCCAGTTTGTAGAAATAGCCTTAAGGGGGTGGCATCGATCCGGAAGATTGGTACATTTTTTCAGAGCGATATATGAAAGAAAAAAAGGTGAAATTTTTTTTTCTTCAATAAAAGTATCCATTCTTGCAAACGTTTATATTTTTAATTTCTTAACATAACTAACTATCTGTGAAAATAGTAGTATTAAAAACCACTATTCATTGGAACTCCATTTCCAACTTAATTCCCGACCATAGAATTTTTTTTGAAGACGATATTAATAAACTTCAGATGTAATGCGCTAAAAAGTCTTGTTTCTATGTTGCGTATTAAAAAATTTATTTGATATGAAAGTTTTTTTTCCATGAAAAATGGTCAAAAATGCCAAAAAGTAGAGAAAAACAACATTTTTTGAGATAAAAATTGACCTTCAATTGCTTTTTGATATTAAAAAATGTTCTTACTATCTAAATAAATGGCGCCTATTACACCTACAATTTTATTTGAAATTTTTAACTAGCATAAAATTTTTGAAAATTTAGTGCCAAATGGCACTCATCGAGTGTACAGCCGAGTGTTAAAAATTTCACCGATAGTTCAGAAATGAAAATCGCGCGACCAACTCATTAGTTGACATACGGATATTTAATAGATACAAATAAATTAAATAAATGATTCTACCTGATTTTGTATTGAGAATTCGAAAAACAACAAAAAACAACATGAAAATTTTGGACATGATTTGCGGAAAATTTTCATAACATTTTCATAAAATTCGATAGAAAATAAAAAATAAAGATTTTATGATTTTTCAAACGGCTGTCAGAAAATATGTAGACATGCATGAAAAAAGTTAAAGTGGCTATTTTTTTTGATTTTATTCACAAATTTCAAAAAAAAATAAGAAGAAATTTTGGACAAAAAATGCGGGAAATTTTCGTAATGCTTTTATTTTTTTTGAAAATTTTACGAATTCAAAAATTAAAGTTCGGACTCAAATCTTTCCTTAAATAGACAAAAATTATTTTTATAAGTAGATGCACATTTATTCTGGTTCAGCTAACGATAATAAGCACAAAAAAGTAAAACAGCTAATTAATTTCGTAAGT
>SCLH01000067.1:257997-290143 GCA_004367855.1 Oikopleura vanhoeffeni | reverse complement strand
AGTCAATTTGGAGAAAAAAATGGGCTTATGGCATTTCGAAATTTTAACTCCTGGGTGTCTGAAATGACCAAAATAGGTACCGGACATAAAAGGTACCGAATATAAAACCGCAAATTGAGGATAAATTTTTTGCACATTTGATACTTTCTGGAGAAGGGCTCAATAAAGCTGTATGCCAAGTTTTATTGCATTTGAAGTTTTGAAACCTTAACGGCGAAGGGCTCAAGTGTGAAAAAAGTTGATTTTTTCGCATTTATTTAACTCTAAAGGGCTTCTGAGAATAAAAAAATTTTATAAAATACTCATCGTCGAAAATTGAAATTTTGGTATTATGAAAAATCCTTCTTTTTTGAAAAAACATTTTGTAGCCAGAAGTCTTAGGATTTTTTTCTCTTTCGTTTGATACCCATATGCAGTCGTTTCCGGTCATTTGAAAATTCCGGATTTTGAAATATTTTGAAAAAAAATTCGAAATTTTTTTAAAAATTTTCAAAAAATCTTTTATAATTTTTTTGGTAAAAAATGATCCAAAATGACTTCCTCGGATCCTTGATACCTCTCGTAGCCTCTATTTTGGTCTCAGCCTAGGTCACTTACGCAAAAAGTTAAAGTAGCCATATTGAATAGTGTTTTTCGTTGATACTACCCGTTGATATAACCTAGGAGGAGATAGATTTTTGGTGAAAAAAATGCTATAAATCGGTAGTTTTCTGCGATTTCTAGAAAAACTGAAGTGATTTTTGAAATAAACGCTTCCAGAGGACCTAAGTTTATAAGTCATACGGGATCTGTCATAATTTGATTTCAAAATAAACCCTGGGAAGAGATAGATTTTGAAATTTGGTCGAGGGACACCTTGTACTGGTAACGTATCTCAGAGTGTATCGGAACAAAAAGTCATTGACCAATGGTTTTGACAGGATTAAGGGTAGATCTACAACATGGCTAATCTTAATTGTCCCATAGTTTCTCTGTTAGGCTGATTTTTCATCCAGAAAAATCAATTCCAGCGACCAGTACCCCCTTAAAGCTTGCGTCATAAATGTGCCAAAACTTTTTTGTATGCTTACACTCCGTTACACATAAGCGAAACAAGAAGACATAACGCAAAACGGGAAATCTATCTCCTTCCAGGTTTTATTATAAAAAAACCTTAATTTTAATTCAACCTGTATAATTACTATTCAAAACTCTACAGTGGCGTTTTTGTCGATAAGTGCCTCCCAGGTTAAGTTTGCAAATTAGCTCAAAATTTTGCAAAAGCTAGTTCAAAACAAATAGAAACTTAACATTGGCGTTTTTTTGCAATTTCGACCCCAAACTCAAAATATGAATTTTTCAAGGTCAAGTGGAAAAATTTCCGAAAAAAAATGTGCTTCGATTTTTCCGAAAGTAGGCTCAAAAGAAAGCTGGGAAAACACTGAAGAGAGAGTTGGCTTATGTCAACCCGATATTTTGAACTTTTAGTGTTCAAATTGACATAAACGTTATTTTTGAACATAATTTTGAGAAAAATACTTAGAAAAAGCGAAAAAACGCAAAATTTTATGACATGATAACCGCAGAAAATATAGGAGCAGTGATGCCCTTAAGAACTAGACCAAACTAGAAAAGTCCAATCAGAGTCTTAAAAAGATATAGGCTATATCATATAGCTGAATGGTTGAAGAGATTTTAGTCGGTTCACACTCAGTTATCGTTTCTAAAAAATATGATGAGCTATTTGAATGCGATGATAATACATGCGTATGAAATTAAATAACCAGGGAACCTATTTTTAGGACTCTTTTTCAAATCAATTATCAAATGTGTAGGTGTAGATGTTGAAACCTGAATATCTCAAGAGGCATTCAAGGCTGGATGTATCGATATAGTTGGTCTGTAATACATACTTTGTATATCCATCATGATGCCCGAGTAACTTCAATCTCTCATTTGCCTTTTAAAAGAATAGGGAATAAGATATTTAAGTTACTCGGGCATCATGATCGATATACGTTGATCAGGGTTGACCACCTTTTAAGTGCTCTTTGCAAGACAGTACTTTTAATTTTAAAATGACGCGTCCTACTACGGCACTCTAATGTGGCTCACAATTTTTGTTTGAAATTTTACACAACATCTAAACTTACCGAGTAAATAATAGAATAAACCAACAGCTGAAATGTCCACAGTTCCAAACCATTTCACCATAACGGCAGAGACCTTAATTTTTAATGAAATAAGTTCATGTTTTCTCACAAATTTCCGTATTTAAAAAAAAATTTGAGAAATTTAGCAAAGTTTTTTGTGAGAACAGTCTTATTTATGAAAAACAAGAAAATGCTGTTTTATATGCCAAAAATGGAAGTGAGTGCTCAGAATTAGGGTGTAAAAACTCATTTATATATCTTGATTAAGAAAGGAACGGCAAAACTTTTTTTTGCCAAATATTTTTTTAATTATATTGAAATTACAGCTCTTGAAAAAATATGACGTTCAGTACAAAACAATTTAAAGAAAAACAGTTTTTGAAATTGCCTATGTTTTAAAAGTTCTGGGTGCTGGATTGAATTCAAAAATTAACTTCTTTTGTTAAATAAATTCACCAAACAAATAAATTTTCCGGGTTAATGGGCCCTAAGAAATCTATTGCGACAAATTAAAATTTGCTATTTTGAATTTAAAGTCTATTTTTAAAGTTTTAACAAAAATTAGCATATCGCATAAATGTGCACACAAATGTTATTTGAATAAGGTAATTGCATTCTCCGTTGAAAACTGACAAAGAAAAGTATGTTTAAAAAAACTTAAACTATTATTAACAGAAATAAAGCTTCTCATTGTGTGTTATGATATTGACATGCTGCTTTTATAGTAAAAGCGGTGTGCTTTATGTCTGATCAAAAAAATTAACCGCAAGATGATAAAAATGAATTCTGAAAATTTTTTTGTGTTCAAAATTTTCTGATCAAAAAAATTTGAATAACATAAGACAGTTTTTTCGAACTTTACGGAAATAACTTTTTTCCAGTTTCACAAATGACCTGAACGTGATCTGTTTATATAATCGCCTACATATGGTAGTCAACGATGTTACTGTTTTGTTTTAAAAGCTTAGATAAACTTGGAAATATACTCCGCGAGTTTTCTGCTGCTGGAGAGAAATTGATGACTAAGAAAATCGTTTTCGTAAAATGTATTACGAGTTTTTAACTATTTTTGATATAAATTGAGATATCTCCAAAACATAAACAGGTTTATTATCTGAACAAATGTGTCCATCGTTTAAATGTACTTTTCTGTTTAAACAAAATCTTGTAATTAAGTTTTTTTATATCGTAAAAAAAGTGTGTTTAACGGAACAATAATTTTTTTCTATCTTTCAGTTTCAACATTTCAAACATAAGTTATCGGGCTTTGAAAAGTAGTGAAAATCCCCATCCAATTGCGGTGTTAGCACCCAAAACCCTCTTAAATTTTAAAATGGGTCTCGAAATATGTTTAGAAAAATTCAAAATAGGCAATTATAGAAACGGTTTCTCATTTTTGAGCAGTAGCTGACAATTATTCATAAAAATGTTTGTATTTCACATGATATTTTTTCAAGGGCTACAGTTTGAACATAATTAGAAAAACATTTTAGCAAACATTTTTGCCTTTCTTACCTGACACTAGATGATAAAACATTTATTTTCAATCGTGTGATAGCTCATGAGAATCTCATCTTCCTGGTGACGTTATAATGCCTCCTTTTCAAAATGTATCTGTTATATTTACCAAAATTCGGCAGATAATACATGTCACAATATTGACGACTGAGTTCACTTTATACACCAATGTGTTCGCCCGGTTGTTGTACTTGAGAACAGTTCGGATATGCAAGAAAATGCTGTTTATTTCCATCAACATTGCGAGCATGCCGAGTCCAACAAACAACTCGGTTCCGATGCAGGATGCAAAGCATGATATAACAAGGATATGATGAAGATAAATATCATACACTTTCCTAAAAGGTACACAATTTTATTGACAAGTAAATGTTCTGGAAAAATTTTTAACACAAAAAAAATTAATGAAAATGGATATTCCGGATCTTTTTCACTAGAAAATTTTAAAGCAAGACAAACAATTTTCAAAAGACAAAAAATTCTAAGAGCAATTTTTGATCGGTAAACATCAAATTTGCGAATCGAGCGAAATAATAGCTGGGCAAGAATATTTTTTTCTCAACCAAAGTTACTCTCTATGTTAAATAGGTAGAGTGTTCACCATTAAAGGTATGGTGGTTCCTATATTTTATGCAGTTGTTTTGTCATGAAAATGCACCAAATAAATCGTTCATGTTTTGAAATCACAAAAAAAACGTAATAACATCAAAAAAAGTTTCGGAATATTTGCGTCTTTTCGATTTTTTCTAAGGATTGATTTTCAAAATTATGTTTGGGTCAATATTACCATTAAAACTTCAAAATAAGATATTGACGTAAGGGAGTACCCCACGCCATTGAGTGATTTTCAAACGTTTGTTCTGAGGCTGAATAAATAACTTGCTTAAGTTTCATGTTCTGAGACCAGGAGATATTTGTCTGAATTTTTCGAAAAAAGTGACAAAAAGTTTTTGTATGATCGTACCGGTATTTTTACCGGTCCAAAAAGTCATTTTTCGACTTTTATCTGTTCAATTTCACTTAGCGATTTTTTGTGAACATACTAAATGTTGTTAGTAAAAAGTTATGCGCTCAGATTATATTTTTTTCCTTTAATTTGCCTACAACAATGATAAAGTCCTCAAAATGGCTGTTTTTGGTAGCCTGAGCGCTAGTTCAATTTCATTTAGACCACCAGTAATCAAATTTTTTCTCGGAAAAAATACTTTCTTAAAATGCGAGCTCATAATTTTTATGGGCTCCATATTTCGCTATCTTTATAGTTATGGTTTATGCGGAGTCAAAGTTTTGTTTCCTGAAAATACGTCGATTTTAATCATCTAAGAAAATTTCAGAATTTTTTCTTTCGAAAATTAAATTTTTTTTTTCAGATTGAATTCAAAGTGAACTCATGCAACAAAAATCAGCGTCAACAGGAATTTCCAAACTTTGAAAGTTACAGACAATAGAAGAAAATTTATACTTAACAAAAAAAAGGAAATTTTGGAATTTTTGGAAATTTTTTTACATCGAAATTTTTTTTTAATTTTTTTGGATTGAAACTGATAACAAAAATAAGAATGAGATAAAAATTAGCTTTCTACCATGACTGAGAGCCGAAATATAACTCGCGTGGGGTACTCTCGTAAGCCAATTTTCTCTTCAGTGTTACCCTGCCTTTATTTTGAGCCTACTTTCAAAAAAATTAAAGCACATTTTTTTTGAAAAATTTTTACGTGACCTTGAAAAACGCATATTTTGAGTTCGGGGTCGAAATTGAAAAAAATGTCTGCCCTCGAGTTTTGTTTGTTTCAGGCAACGAAACTGAATTTTTTCGTTAATTATAATCTATACTTACCATGAAATGTTATAATTATTCATTCTGAGCAAATCCAGAAAATCATAAATAAAATATCCAAAAGTGAGCTGGGCAACACTCAGCGAAATCGTCGTTTTAACATTAACCAAATCTTCGAGTAAAGCTGGTTCATAATAAATAGCAAGAACCGCACCAGGCCCTGTCAGAGATGAGTGAATAATTGAAATAAGAACATTTTCAAGATCGTCTCGTTTCTTCTGATGCACATTTGGCATTATTTTTTCTGTGGATAAAACATATCGGAGGGTGCAAAAGATGGCAGCATAAAATGAGGACACTTTGAAGTGATCAAAATTAAAATTTAACATTTTTACGCAACTTTGAAGGAACTCCTTTCAGAAAAAACTAATTAACAAACCGGGAAGATATCCTGTTCAAAGTGAAAAAAGAACACAAAATTGGAGGGAGAGATGTCGGTGTGTTGTAGGATAGGGATATTAAGCGACGGATGAGTGTACAGGCCGCCTGTCGGCCGATCAGGGACGCTTATTATCCAGTATTGTTCATTATTACCGTTTTTGTGTTTTTTTACTCNGTGGTTGTCTCTTTTGAGCTTGTAGGTGCGGCAGATGAAATGCTCCAAATGACCGGGTATATAAGATTATCACTGATAACAAAATGCCTCCTGACCAGAAATCATCAAAAAAATTTTTCGCATTTTTTTCGTATTTTTTTCCAAAAATGAAGTTGCACAAATAACGTTTGCTTTAATTTAACCACTCAAACTTCAAAATATTACCTTGGCATAAGCCATTTTTTGATGCAGTGTTTTTGTTGCTTTCTTTTGATCTGACTTTCGAAAACAAATCTCAGAGCACATTTTTTTTCGGAAAATTTTTCATTGTGACTCTCAAAATTTATATTTTGAGTTTGGGGTTGAATTTGAAAAAAAAAACGCTTTCGAGGATTTCTATTTCTTCTGTGCTAGTGTTTGCTGGAATTTGAGTGGGATCCTAAATATAACCGGAGGAGATAGATTTTGGTGAAAAAAATGCTATAAATCGGTAGTTTTCTGCGATTTTCTAGAAAAACTGAAGTGATTTTTGAAATAAACGCTTCCGAGGGACCTAAGTTATAAATCATACGGGATCTGTCATAATTTGATTTCAAAATAAACCCTGGGAAGAGATAGAATTTGAAATTGGTCGAGGGACACCTTGTACTGGTAACGTATCCAGAGTGTATCGGAACGAAAAGTCATTGACCAATGGTTTTGACAGGATTAAGGGTAGATCTACAACATGGCTAATCTTAATTGTCCATAGTTTCTCTGTTAGGCTGATTTTTCATCCAGAAAATCAATTCCAGCGACCAGTACCCTTAAAGCTTGCGTCATAAATGTGCCAAAACTTTTTGTATGCCTTACACTCCGTTACACATAAGCAAACAAGAAACATAAACGCAAAACGGGAAATCTATCTCCTTCCAGGTTTATATATAAAAAACCTTAATTTTAATTCAACCTGTATAATACTATTCAAACTTTACAGTGGCGTTTTTGTCGATAAGTGCCTCCCAGGTTAAGTTGCAATAGCTCAAAATTTTGCAAAAGCATGTTCAAAACAAATAGAAACTTAACATTTGGCGTTTTTTGCAATTTCGACCCCAACTCAAAATATGAATTTTTCAAGGTCACGTGGAAAAATTTCCGAAAAAAAAATGTGCTTCGATTTTTCCGCAAAGTAGCTCAAAAGAAAGCTGGGAAAACACTGAAGAGAGAGTTGCTTATGTCAACCCGATATTTTGAACTTTTAGTGTTCAAATTGACATAAAACGTTATTTTTGAACATAATTTTGAGAAAAATACTTAGAAAAAGCGAAAAAACGCAAATTTTGAGACATGATAACAGCAGAAATATAGAGAGCGGGAGGCCCTTAAGAACTAGACCAAACTAGAAAAGTCCAATCAGAGTCTTAAAAAGATATAGGCTATATCATATAGCTGGAATGTGAAGAGATTTTAGTCCGTTCACACTCAGTTATCGTTCTAAAAAATATGATGAGCTATTTGAATGCGATGATAATACATGTGATGAATTAAATAACCAGGGAACCTATTTTTCGGACTCTTTTCAATCAATTATCAAATGTGTAGGTGTAGATGTTGAAACCTGAATATCCAAGAGGCATTCAAGGCTGGATGTATCGATATAGTTGGTAATACATACTTTGTATATCCATATGATGCCCGAGTAACTTCAATCTCTCATTGCCTTTTTAAAAGAATAGGGAATAAGATATTTAAGTTACTCGGGCTCATGATCGATATACGTTGATCAGGTGGACCACCTTTTTAAGTGCTCTTTGCAAGACAGTACTTTTAATTTTAAAATGACGCGTCCTCTACGGCACTCTAATGTGGCTCACAATTTTTGTTTGAAATTTTACACAACATTCTACTTACCGAGTAAATAATAGAATAAACCAACAGCTGAATGTCCACAGTTCCAAACCATTTCACCATAAACGGCAGAGACCTTAATTTTTAATGAAATAAGTTCTTGTTTTTCACAAATTTTCCGTATTTAAAAAAAATTGAGAATGTAGCAAGTTTTTTGTGAGAACAGTCTTATTTATGAAAAACAGAAAATGCTGTTTTATATGCCAAAAATGAAGTGAGTGCTCAGAATTAGGGTGTAAAAACTCATTTATATCTCTTGATTAAGAAAGGAACGGCAAAATTTTTTTTGCAATATTTTTTTAATTATATTGAATCAGCTCTTGAAAAAATATGACGTTCAGTACAAAACAATTTAAAGAAAAACAGTTTTTGAAATTGCCTATGTTTTAAAAGTTCTGGGTGCTGGATTGAATTCAAAAATTAACTTCTTTTGTTAAATAATTCACCAAACAAAATTTTCCGGGTTAATGGGCCCTAAGAAATCTATTGCGATACATTTGCTATTTTGAATTTAAATCTATTTTAAAGTTTAACAAAAATTAGCATATCGCATAATGTGCACACAAATGTTATTTGAATAAGTAATTGCATTCTCCGTTGAAAACTGACAAAAAAGTATGTTTAAAAAAACTTAACTATTATTAACAGAAATAAAGCTTCTCATTGTGTGTTTATGATATTGACATGCTGCTTTTATAGTAAAAGCGTGCTGTTATGTCTGATCAAAAAAATTAACCGCAAGATGATAAAATAAATTCTGAAATTTTTTTGTGTTCAAAATTTTCTGATCAAAAAAATTTGAATAACATAAGACAGTTTTTCGAACTTTATGGAAATAACTTTTTTCCAGTTTCACAAAGACCTGAACGTGATCTGTTATATAATCGCCTACATATGGTAGTACGATGTTACTGTTTTGTTAAAAGCTTAGATAAACTTGGAATATACTCCGCGAGTTTTCTGCTGCTGGAGAGAAATTGATGACTAAGAAAATCGTTTTTCGTAAAATGTATTACGAGTTTTTAACTTATTTTTGATATAAATTGAGATATCTCCAAATCATAAACAGGTTTATTATCTGAACAAATGTGTCATCGTTTAAATGTACTTTTCTGTTTAACAAAATCTTGTAATTTAGTTTTATTATATCGTAAAAAAGTGTGTTTAACGGAACAATAATTTTTTTCTATCTTTCAGTTTCAACATTTTCAAACAAGTTATCGGGGCTTTGAAAAGTAGTGAAATCCCCATCCAATTGCGTGTTAGCACCCAAAACCCTCTTAAATTAAAATGGGTCTCGAAATATGTTTAGAAAAATCAAAATAGGCAATTATAGAAACGGTTTCTCATTTTTGAGCAGTAGCTGACAATTATTCATAAAATGTTTGTATTTCACATGATATTTTTTCAAGGCTACAGTTTAAACATAATTAGAAAACATTTTAGCAAACATTTTTGCCTTTCTTACCTGACACTAGATGATAAAACATTTATTTTCAATCGTTGATAGCTCATGAGAACTCATCTTCCTGGTGACGTTATAATGCCTCCTTTCAAAATGTATCTGTTATATTTACCAAATTCGGCAGGAATACATGTCACATATTGACGACTGAGTTCACTTTATACACCAATGTGTTCGCCCGGTTGTTGTACTTGAGAACAGTTCGGATATGCAAGAAAATGTGTTTATTTCCATCAACATTGCGAGATGCCGAGTCCAACAAACAACTCGGTTCCGATGCAGGATGCAAAGCATGATATAACAAGGATATGATGAAGATAAATATCATACACTTTCCTAAAAGGTACACAATTTTTTGACAAGTAAATGTTCTGGAAAAATTTTTAACACAAAAAAATTAATGGAAATGGATATTCCGGATTTTTTCACTAGAAATTTTAAAGCAAGACAAACATTTTCAAAAGACAAAAATCTAAGAGCAATTTTGATCGGTAAACATCAAATTTGCGAATCGAGCGAAAAATAGGCTGGGCAAGAATATTTTTTTCTCAACCAAAGTTACTCTCTATTGTAAATAGGTAGAGTGTTCACCATTAAAGGTATGGTGGTTCCTATATTTTATGCAGTTGTTTTGTCATAAAATTGCACCAAATAAATCGTTCATGTTTTGAAATCACAAAAAAAACGTAATAACATCAAAAAAAGTTTCGGAATATTTGCGTCTTTTCGATTTTTTCTAAGGATTAGTTTTCAAAATTATGTTTGGGTCAATGTTACCATTAAAACTTCAAAATAAGATATTGACGTAAGGAGTACCCCACGCCATTGAGTGATTTCAAACGTTTGTTCTGAGCTGAAAAAACTTGCTTAAGTTTCATGTTCTGAGACCAGGAGATATTTGTCTGAATTTTTTCGAAAAAAGTGACAAAAAGTTTTTGTTTGATTCTACCGTATTTTACCGGTCCAAAAAGTCATTTTTCGACTTTTATCTGTTCAATTTCACTTAGCGATTTTTTTGTGAACATACCTAAATTTTGTAGTTAAAAAAGTTATGCGCTCAGATTATATTTTTTTCTTATATTTGCCTACATCAATGATAAAGTCCTCTAAAATGGCTGTTTTTGGTAGCCTGAGCGTAGTTCCAATTTCATTTAGACCACAGTAATCAAATTTTTTCGTCGGAAAAAACTACTTCTAAATGCGAGCTCATAATTTTATGGGCTCCATATTTCGCTATCTTTATAGTTATGGTTTTATGCGGAGTCAAAGTTTGTTTCCTGAAAATACGTCGATTTAATCATCTAAGAAATTTCAGAATTTTTTCTTTCGAAAATTAAATTTTTTTTTCAAGATTGAATTCAAAGTTAGAACTCATGCAACAAAAATCAGTCAACGGATTCAACTTTGAAAGTTACAGACAATAGAAGGAATTATACTTAACAAAAAAAAGGAAATTTGGAATTTTTGGAAATTTTTTTACATCGAAATTTTTTTTAATTTTTTTGATTGAAGCATTTAAAAATAAGAATGAGATAAAATTCGCTTTCTACCATGACTGAGAGCGAAATATAACTCGCGTGGGTACCTCGTAAGCCAATCTCTTTGTTACCCTGCCTTTATTTTGAGCCTACTTTCAAAAAAATAAAGCATTTTTTTTGAAAAATTTTTACGTGACCTTGAAAAACGCATATTTGAGTTCGGGGTCGAATTGAAAAAAATGTCTGCCCTCGAGTTTTGTTGTTTCAGGCAACGAAACTGAATTTTTTCGTTAATTATAATCTATACTTACCATGAAATGTTATAATTTTCATTCTGAGCAAATCCAGAAAATCATAAATAAAATATCCAAAAGTGAGCTGGGCAACACTCAGCGAAATCGTCGTTTTAACATTAACCAAATCTTCGAGTAAAGCTGGTTCATAATAAATAGCAAGAACCGCACCAGGCCCTGTCAGAGATGAGTGAATAATTGAAATAAGACATTTTCAAGATCGTCTCGTTTCTTCTGATGCACATTTGGCATTATTTTTCTTGTGGATAAAAACATATCGGGGTGCAAAGATGGCAGCATAAAATGAGGACACTTTGAAGTGATCAAATTAAATTTTACATTTTACGCAACTTTGAAGGAACTCCTTTTCAGAAAAACTAATTAACAAACCGGGAAGATATTCCTGTTCAAAGTGAAAAAAGAACAAAAATTGGGGGAGAGATGTCGGTGTGTTGTAGGATTAGGGATATTAAGCGACGGATGGTGTACAGGGCGCCTGTCGGCCGATCAGGGACGCTTATTATCCAGTATTGTTTCATTATTACCGTTTTTGTGTTTTTTTACTCCGAACAGTCTAATATATTATTGAAAATGTTTTTTGTTGCAATGAAGGCACAACTTATAAATATTTTTTATTGTACACCACCTTACGACTGAACACCTCGGCAAAAAAGCGGGTGATTAGGTTGTAGGACTGCATTATTAATGTTTGGTAACTTCAAAATCTTTTGTTAATCATAAGTTTTACAATTATCGAAAAAAATGATTGTATTTTCTATACCTTATGAAAGTTTCTGTGATTTTTGTTCGAATGCATAAAAAAAGAACACTCAAAACGTTGTGGTCCTTAATTTGAGGAAGTGGAAAAACATTTCCATAAAATATAACCGCATAAAAGTATAAATTTGTTTTTAGAATTAATCGGAACGGCAGTGTCAAATTTTATTTTTTGACAATTATATGATATAATATAAATACATATGATATAATATAATTTATATCCAATCAACACTGAAAAATCGTTGTTGAAAATTGAATAATGAAATTTTCAGGTTCCAATAGACGGGGAAAGATGATCAAAAAAATATTTGTTTTTCAAAAATTAATCTATTTTGTCGTTTTTCACTGCCCGTGAGTATTGAAATCATTTTTAGTAAGCTGAAAAAGGTGGACTGATGAAAACAAGCTTAAATTAAGCACCAACAACCCCTTATATAAACCGAAGGAGGCAAAAAATAAAAGTTGCAGGGAAAACAGACAAAATTGATTCATTTTTGAAAAACATTTCACTGTTTGACCATTTATCGCCATCTTTTGGAACCTGAAAATTTCATTATCTAGATAAGTCATTTGTGACTACAGTTCTAATTCAAAAACATTAATTGAAATTTGTATTTTAAGTTCCGATCATGTAAAACGCCGAAATTGGATGTCATATAATGTTTTGTGCTAACATAAGGATTGAAAAAAATCAATTTATGATCCGAGCTATATTTACGAAATCAATCTAAACGACTCGTTGAACGACATCATTAATTATTATCGTAAGCCGGACCAGAATTTTCAGTTATCTGATTTTTATTTCATCAATTTTATGATACAAAAATCGAATAATTTTTTGGCATCCCTTGCAAATAAAGTAGCCTCTCGGCGGGCCCTAACCAGAATTGCAACATGTTTATAACGACCACCTGTCGATATTTGAAGAATTCAATAAACACGGTACTTTCGAACTTTTTATGTTTTTTATTTATCAAAACGATTAAGGGGGTAGCAGCGATGTGGCAGATTGGTACATTTTTTCGGAGTAAATTATGAAAGAAAAAAAATGTGAAATTTTTTTTTTATCTTCAATAAACGTGTTCATTCTTGCAAACGTTTATATTTTGAAATTCTCAACATACTTAAGTATCTGTAAAAATATCAAAAACCACTTTTCCTTATAACTCCATTTCTTGACCCGATGTGAGATTTTTTTTGAAGGCAATATTTATAAACTTCATGGATTTTTGGTGTAGGGCGCTAATTAGTGGGAGAATCATTATCCATAATGAAAGAATTTCCTTAAATATGAAAGTTTTTTCCATGAAAAAAAGAGAAAAACAGCTTTTTAGGAAAAAAAATTGACCTTCAATTGCGTTTAAATATTGAAAAATTTCCTGACTTTGATAAAAAAGTAGCCCATAACACCCGAAATTTAATTGAGATTTTCGAAATTATAAATTTTTATAAATTGGTGCCAAATGGCACAAACGGTGTCACAAGCAAGTGTTGTAAATTTCATCAGTAGTTCAGAAACGATATTCGATTGACCCTTCATCGGTTGAAATACGGAAATCAAATAGATACCAGAAAATAACACAAATGATTCGGTGTGATTTTTCGAAAAGAATTCAAAATAGCATTAATAAAAAATTTTGGACTTGATTTGCGAAAAATTTTCAAAATATTTCTAAAAAAAATCGACAAAAAATGACAAATGAAAATGTTATGATTTTTTAAACAGCAGTAAGAAAATATGTAAACATGCTTGAAAAAAGTTAAAGTGGCTATTATTTCATTTTTATTCACAAATTAAATAAAAAAACAAAAAAAATTTTTGGTGAAAAATGCGTGAAATTTTAATAATGTTTTAAATTTTTTTGAAAATTTTACGAATTAAAAAATAAAAGTTCGAACTTAAATCTTTCCTTGAATAGATAAAAAAATATTTTAATGAGCTGATAAACATTTATTCTGGTTCAGCTAACGATAATAAGCACAAAAAGATAAACCAACTAATTATTTTCGTAAGTAAAATTGACGACAGTCTGCCACATCGCTGCTACCTCCTTAACACCTCATGAAACTTACGTTATTTTGACCCCTGATTATAAGGAAAAATACGAAATTATTCATTTTATTTCTGAAATTTCAGCTTCGCGAATATCTGAAGATTTGTTCTAAAGATTTTGACAATTTTATTCTTTCACATCTACAATCTCATATTTTGTATCTAAAAAGCTTTGATTGGTTAATTTTTATATATTATGTATTTGTTTCACACGCAAGCGTCAATATGCATGAATATATCTGCGAATTATAGTGGAAATGAAGGGATATCCCCTTATTGCCCTGTCCCAACGATTTGGTCCCTCAAAAACACGGGGGTGAGAAAACGACATGTCATTTGAAAACAAGTCATCCGATTTCGATTTTAAATAGCTCAAACTGAGCACAATTATCTTATTAATATTATCATTAAAAATTGTTATTAATAGGCCCAATGTTTTAATTTTTATTTTTAAGATTACTAAAATTGTTTAATTATTAGTTGTTGTTAAAAAATAGAAACAGAGTTCTAAAAAAAATAGAAACAACGGTCTGATTTGGATCAATTTTTATTTTGTATTATTCGCTAGATATTTTTGCACAGTTTGAGCTATCTAAGAACCTAATCGGCTATGTCGTTGTTGAAAACCGCGTTGTTTCTCACCCCCCGTGTTTTAGAGGGACCAAATCTTTGGGAGAGGGCAATAAAGGGAAATATGATATTGTATACTGTATATTATATATCAAAGATTATCCCTACTCCTGCGTTTTCACTATGACGGCACAAAGTGAGACAGTGATCAATGAAATCACAGTATTCTTGAGATAAGTCGACAATCGTGTGATGTGATTGTACACTGTCGTTTATTGTGCCGTCATGGTGAAAACGCAGGAGTAGGGATAATATTTGATATACTTGTGCGTCGGAGATAATACTTGCGCGTTATTCTCAACTTGGTTTCGACATCATCGCCTATTTAGATGACGGTAAAATGAAAGAATGTCGAAAACAAGTTGAGAATAACGCACAAGCAGGGATTGTTTTTTTAAATTTCACCAGTTCGGGTCGATTTTTTTTGGGAAATTTTCCGGGTCGGGTCGAGCGTCGGCCTAGTTAATTTTTCGTCTGGTCGAAAAAAGTTTTCCACCCAGGTCGGGTCGGCAAAAATTTGTCGATTTTTTTTAACGTTTCGGTTCTTCTGTCTAATTGGCCGAAATCTAAGTTTATGCTTTTTTGACAATCGTTTAGTATGAGAAATTTGCGACCAAGGTTTATTATATGGAATTCTAAAATTATGCGCGGAAAAATGTTTTTTGGAGCTCTGAAAACCGTAAAAACCCCCAAAAACCTTTATTTTGAAAGAAATCAAATTAAAGAAACCTTTGCAGAACATTAAAAAAACACCGGAAAGTCATTTATTTCTTATTTGAAAATCCAATATCAGACCATTGTTGGAGGTAGAAAATCTGATTTCGAGCTAAGGACGAATATAAAATAAACGTTAAAGTTCAAGCTCAATTTTTTCGAGATTTTAAACATGTACATATGAATTCATATGTATGTAACATATGTCGACAAGTTTTTTTTTGCACTTAAAAATTGTCAAAATACCAAACATTAGGAATTTTTGATGTTGTTCGGCTGTTGCTTATTGAATTTTCATAACTTCCAACTTTTTAAAGGTTCGAAAAAAATATCCAAAAAACTACAAAAATCAAGGGTAAATTATACAGAAACGGGTGTATTATACAGAAAATTAAAAGATATCAAGTTGACAAAAAGGATTTTATTTTGTTAATAAATTTTTATAAAAGAAAGCCCTAAATTGGCCGAAGGCCGATAGAAAGGAATTTTATGTTTTAAGGGGGTAGGTGTCGGTTTTTTTTGAGCCCTTTATAGAATTAATTTATGATACATTAATATCGGTTATGACTAAAGTTGACTCAAGGAATCTAATGGTGGCAATTATTTTTTTCAAAACAATCTAGAACAAAATCTAGAATTTTCAAAATTCGAATATTTTTTGGTTTAACCCGCATAAAACCGGTATTCCACCATGATATGAACATTTTTTATTGGTGAATATGACCCACCGAAAACGATGCATGACATTAAAATTATCGGAAATGTCTTAATCGAATTCTAGAAATTTCAATTATTTTTTAGCCAAAATGTTAAACCTAATTATCNAAAATTTTCCTCGGTCAGATTTAAGATAATTTTCTGAGGATCATTTTGCAAACAAAAATTCTACGATCCGATGACAACTCAGAGAGGAGATGTGATTTTAGTTTGACGGACTTTGAAGGCGCCGCCTGGCCGAACTTGACTTTAAAAATAAAAAATAATATTTCCATTGTCATTTTTTTACCCGAATTAGTTAGGTCCCAAATTTTAAGAAAATTCTGAAAACCGAACTGTACCCCCTTAAGGCCAAGATAACCGTGTTTTCTAGATTTCAAGCGCTATGCCTTTTTTTCGAAAATTCTTTGAGATCAGTTTTGTGTATATTATTAATTCTGTCATTTTTAAAAATCAAGTCCATACCTCTTAAACTCGGAGCTAAGTTACATATGTATAGTTTTAACTATAGTTTTAATTTTTCACAAAGAAAATTTTCAAGCGTCATTTCCGGCGGAAGTGACTATCAGTGCGATTAACTTTGACCCTGACTCGACGCTCATTGACTCAAATATTTCATTTCTGGTGGTTTCATATTTTTGTTTCTACATTCAGCGTGAAACCGACTACAAAACTACGTTTTTCGCCAATTTTGCGTTGACGACCCCCTTAAAGACGCAAAATAAGTGCCCCGCATATCCCGATCTGTGAGATAGCACCGATCCCTATAATTTATAGGCTATAAAACATACACACGTAATTGTTTCATACCGGAATTCATCTTATTTGACAATAATTTTAATCATTAAACGAAATTGTTAAGAGGTGTTTTTGGCAAAAAGTTATGCTAAATTCAAAACTTATTCACCAATTTTTTTCTTCTAGAGGGTGTGACTAAATTTTGTTTACGTTATTTATTTGATTTCAAAAAAATCTACACTTGCCCGATTTTCAATTCTTGTTTATTATTTTTAATTTCAATCAATTTTTATCATTTTTGTTCTATTGTATTTAAATTTTAGCTCAAATTAAAAATCTACTGTATAAAAAATAAAAATAAAACTTAAAATCCCATCAAATCTTACCTGAGTGCTCTTTCTTTTCCAATATTCAAGAGCATCTGAGGTGTTTCTCCAGCTTTATTTTCAGTATATGCATATTTTGGATTCGCTTTAAATAACGGTGTCATAACAAGTTTATAATTTGGATAATTTTCTTCTCTAGAACACCATCTAGCGGCCAAATGTACTGCGGTGTCTCCCTTTGAATCCACAATCCCTGGGTCGGCACCGTATTCTAATAAAGAACGAATAATACCGTCATCACCAAGTAAAGAAGCAATGTGTAAAGGAGTTCTAAAAATATTATTTTAAAATCTGAGACAGCCCTTTTCATAAGAAATTTTTGGCAATAATATTTTGGTATTTGACACAACCTAGAGTAGAGTAGGACCGGCAAATTTTGGTTTGCTAAACATTTTTAATGATGTTCAAATTAGAGCGCTTGAAAAAATATTACAATCAGTACAAAAATTTTTTAAAAAAAGTTGTCAGCTACTGCTTAAAAATGAAAACCCGTTTTTTAAATTGCCTATGTTTAAGATTAAAATTTCTCTTGAAATTAAAAAATCTCAAGCTTAAACATAGCCAATTTCAAAAACCGTTTTTCATTTTTAAGAAGTAGCTAACAACTTTAAAAAAAAATTGTACTGAATTTCAGTAACTGAACATAATATTTTTTCAAGGTAACATTTAAATTGTAACATTTAAACATAATTTAAAAAATGTTTAGAAAAAAAAATTTGCCGTTCCTACCTAAGGTCAAATAACAATTTTTTGAATTTTTATAACAAATATCTGTTTTAATATGGCGATATAATTTCTAGATAGTTTTTCAAGAGAAATTTTTTGGCAATAATATTTTTGATATTTGACAAAATCTAGGGGGTCAAATTCCATTTTTACTTAATAACAAAATGGGTTTTAAATAAACTTTCTTATAATATTTTATAACTTTCCAATTGTGTTTAGATTTTTTGTCAAATAGCTAGTTAAAACTTTGAACATTGGCCCAGGTGCGCATTTCAAAACCCGACGGACCAGTATAGTGCGCTTTAAACGGACAGTTTCAGTCGGCAGCAAAAATTTTTGCTCTGACCCCGTCCTAGAGGGTCGTCTGTTTAAACGCACAATGCCGGCATCGTTTTTCTCTATTCTTTAATGTACAAATTATATCTTTAAAATACAGGCAAAACGTTTAAAATACAATTATGATGACATATTTATTAAAGCATATTTATTAAAGCAAGTATGTCTAAAAAACCTATGAAAACATTACTGTCGTATTTGTCTAAGCGGATGTTTTTTTTTAATTCTCAAAACGTCCGCTTAGACGCACAAAGACAAATTTTTGTCTAAAAAATCAAATAATGGAGCTAAAGAGCTGTAATTATAAGCCAAATACGATGTCGTATACTGTAGTATTTTTGATTAAGGTATACAATGGGTGAAATCAATGGGCAACAGTGACCAATGGGCAACACTTTTTCGCAAATTTAATTTTTCAGACCTATGAGACCAATGGGCAACACCCTTCGTGTGAGACTAATGGGCAACAGTGAGACCAATGGGCAATACTTTTTTGAAAAGCTCGTGTGTTGCCCATTAGTCTCACCCATTCTATTTCGCATCGAATTTTTTCGTGTAATTTTAAAATTGCAAAAAGTCAAAAAAAAATATTTTTTTTATTCTAGAAAAACGCATTGCGAAAGATACCGCCGTAAGATTATTAACCTGTTTGTGGCTGTGTCGATTCGAAAGTTAACATTTGCCCGTTTGTGTTTTTTCAAATATTGTTTTAATTCTATCATACCACCATTTTGAACAAAGGTTATGATTTTGTTCTGATCATGTTTTTTCGTCGTTTGACGTGCATTTTCACTTCGAGGCATGTCTAAAAAATCAAAATATCCTTAATTAGTTTAGTTTTCTTGAATTAACTATAAAGTTAAACTTTTAGTAAAATAGTCTACATGTTAATTATTTTACACAGTTAAAATGGACTCGAATTATTCTTGAACTTTAGCTTCAACATCTTTTCTTTTAGAATATCGTTTATTTTTTGGTTCCTTATGAACCGCCGTTTCCGATGGTCCAGGTGGTTTAGTCGATGGCTCAGAAGAAGTATTTGAGTCGGGTTTTTTAGCACTTTTTTCAAACGCTATTTTCTGTTTACGTCTTTCTTCGGCTTCCTTTTTCCGCTTTTCGCGAGCTGCAGTTCGACCGCCTTAATAAAATAATTTTTTTATAATAATTATTTAAATCTATGTACTATGACCCCGTTTTGACCAAAACAATAATTGTCGCATTAAAACCTTCAAATCATTTATCTCGTGATCCACAAAGATTCGATAGTTGATTTCAGCGGGAACCCTACAGACTAAACTGAAACCGTCGAAAAATTTTCAGCCTTTCCCAGGTTCAATTCCCAGCAATAACCGGTAAAAAATTTGATTTTTCCAACTTTTATTTTTTGTTGCTATTAATAGTTCAAAAGAAATTTACTCGCTGCACATCCTCATTATGACACCATAAGTCAATTTTTTATCATGCCACCAAAGGTCAAATTGAAAAAATTTCCCGTATGTAGTCATTTTACATTTAATTCTGAAAACATTTTTTTCACAATTTTATGAAGTTTTTAAATTTCAAGGTAAAAGTTTTCAATTTATTTGCTTATTTTAAAGCCAATTAGAAACCTTTAGGGCCAGCACTTTTAAGCTCTGATCTATTATCGCCATCGTCGTTGAGATCATTTGATTCACTGTATCTAGGAAGTCGTTTGTTTGGTCCTTCTGATTTTGGCCCATCAAAATGTTGATTTTTCGATTCAATCAGATTCTGTTTTCTTTCAAATTTTTCTTTTTGATCTTGGCGCCTTTTAGCTTTTCGTTCGTCTTATTAATAAGATTAAATTTATTGCTTCAGCATCAATGCGAATTTATAAATAAAACTTAAATACACGTATTTCATACAAATGTATAAAAATTACATTTCTTTGTTAGAAAGTATACATTTTGTGTTCCGAAATTTTGTGCCTCAAATTTCAACTTAAATTTAACACTTGTGAAAGATTTTGTGCTTATTTGACATTTTGTATGAAAAAATTGAAATTACCGTCTCGACGTTTTTTTCGTTCATCTTTACGTCGATCATCACGAACTTTCTTTTTCGTATCTCTTTTACTCCTAAAATGAATTAAAATAAAGATTCGGCGGCGGGGATATTTCGCATCATTTCTTTAAATTGCGCAAAAAGTAAAAATTAATTTTGAACCAAATTTTTTCGGAAAGTACAATATTTATGAATTTGTTATGCAATTTTAAACTATTTTTTAAATAAACGGTATTATATACTATAAATATTAAATATACCGTTAGGTAACTGTTGTTTAGAACACTCCACCAGTTTTGGTCATCTTTTAACACAGGAGACCTTTTGACTTGAAAATATACCCATGGTACCTCCCTGGGGAGTTTTTTAAGAGAAAAATTTTGGCAATAAAATTTTTGTCATATGACACTTTTTGAAACGATTCAATAAAGCATTACAAAACTAACCTAATGAAATCAATAAGTGGAGTTGAATGTGCCTTTTTACGCTCTTCGTCTTTCGCAGCCGCTTCTTTCAAATAAGCCTCCACGTTAATCTAAAATATTTATGTGAGAATTAATCGTAAATGTTTTAAACTTATGCGAAAATATTTCGCAAAACTTAAGAACATCGCAAAAAGTGGTTCAAATCGACGTTACTCGAAAATTGGCTCAAGATTTTAAAGTTAACCTGTTGAACTTCGCCTTCTTCAGCCTCATATTTTTCTTTGAACTCAATAAATTCTGGGTCAAGTTGAATAGTATCATTATGTTTATCTTCGCGGCTTTTCTCACGCGGAATGAGACTGAAAGTAGCAACTTCCACAAATGCAGGATAGTCATTTCCTTAAAAGGGGTTTAAAAATGAGAGTAAACATTTTTATCGTCTTTTTTATCTCCTATATTTTGCTCTAAAAATGCGAAGAAAACAATTTGAAGAAAACAACTGTGCAATAAAAAACCTTATGTCGCAAAAATACAAATGTTTTACCACTGTCGTATTTAAAAAAAATGCAAAAATTTTTAAAAATTCGAAAAATTGAACATTTCGTATTTTTTTTATTTTCATAGCAAAAAAAAGTCGACCAAAAATGTATACCCGCTTAAGGGGGTGCCATAAACCCAGCAGACTGGAGTCGTTATAACTTACGAAAATAATAAGTCAGTATATTTTTTATGCTTATTATAGTTAGCTGAACCAATATAAATATGTTTTAGCTTGATAAAATTATTTTTATTCATTTTAGGAAAGATTTGAGTTCGAGTTTTCATTTTGAAATAGTAAAAATTTCAAAAAATTCAAACTATTATGAAAATTTGCCGCATTTTTTGTCCAAAATTTTTTTTGTTTTGTTAATTTAAATCTGTGGGTAAAAACCGAAAAAATAGCCACTTTAATTTTTAAAAAAACGCCTACATATTTTCTGACAGCCGTTTGAAAAATCATAAAATCTTTATTTTTCTTCTTTTGTCGAATTTTTTGGAAATATTATGAAAATTTTTCGCAAATAATGTCCAAAATTTTTAATTTGTGGTTTTTCGAATTCCTTATAAAAAATGAGGTGGACTCATTCATTTAATTTTTTTTGTATCTATTAAATCTTCGTATGTCAACTAATGAGTTGGTCGCGCGATTATCATTTCTAAACTATGGATGAAATTTTTAACACTCGGCTGTACACTCGATAAGTGCCATTCGGCACTAAATTTTTAAAAATTGTATGGTGGTGAAAAATTCCCGATAAAATTGCGGGTGTTATAGGCGTCATTTTTTGTGATAGTCAGAACATTTTTAAAGATCAAAACGCAATTGAAGGTCAATTTTTATCTCAAAAAAAGTTGTTTTTCTCTACTTTTTCACATTTTTGACCATTTTTCATGGAAAAAAAACTTTGATATCGAAGAAATTTTTTTAATGTGCAGAATTAAAACAAGACTTTTTAGCGCATAACACCCGAAAATGTATGAAGTTTATTAATATCGTCTTCGAAATAAATTCTGTAGTCGGGTTTAGTTGGAAATGGATGTACAGTGAAAAGTGTTTTTTTATATTTTCCCAGATAAATAGTTATGTTAAGAAATTAAAAATATAAACGTTCGCAAGAATGAACACTTCAATTGAAGAAAAAAATAAATTTTCACATTTTTTTCTTTCATATATCGCTCTGAAAAAATGTACCAATCTGCAGGACTTATGGCACCCCCTTAAAATGATCTTAAAAAATAATTTTAACTCAAAAAATCTAAATTTTCTAGAAGTCTGAAAATTTCTTACTCGAGAAAAATGATCTGTATCTAATTCAATTTAATTTTGTAAGACTTATTTAATTTATTGACAAACCAAATTTTATAAAAAAGTATTTTCGGGCAACTTTTGAAATAAGCAAATTTTAGGCTTTAGTAAAAAATTATGTTCGGAATTGATATTTTCTGAAAAAACCAACCTTTATTATCTTCAAAAATCTGTCCATCAAAAGTATCCCGAAATATTATCACATCTTCGAAATTTGGAAAATTAATATATGCCCTCGACGTGTGCACAGGAGCCAATGTAGGATCTGCAGGATGAAATTTAAAATAATTATAAGGAGGCAACGGAGACAAAATGTTTAGTAATTCTGTTTCCGTCATATCTGGAGGTAACCGACGAATCACAATTTTGCTCGGGCTTTTATGTTGAACCATCTATAAAAATTTTAGTTAAGTTCAGTTTTTGAAAGTTTTATTATAATAATGATCTTTGGAAAATGGCGGTGGTATCTTCAGCATGTAAAGTAGCAAAAAAAAATTCGGTGCTAAAATATTTTAGATTTTTTGAATTTGATCAAAAGTTAGGTTATGTTACACAATTTATGCAGTGCGTGCAAAAACATTTTAGCATTTTTTTTAATTATAAATATCCTTTTTTTTATAACGCAATTTTTTAATTGATTTTTTTGAAAAAAAAATAATGCTAAAGATACTTTCACCGGAGAAAAGAATGCCGATAATAATAACTCAATTTTCAGGTGGGCAATTTTTATTATAAAAATTTGACATGTATCGGTTACAGATAATAAGCTGAAATATTCTTTATTGAAAAAAGACCAGCTTCAGCTAATTACAGCATCTTACGAAATCTAAATGAATTTTGAAAATTTCACCCTAAGGGCAGTTTTATAAAATTTTAAGAAAAATGGTGATTAGTATCCGTATGGATTTGCCGAGTCATAACTTCTTCTTTGAAGATCTTTAGGTTGAGCAGCTTTGAATGGCCAACTTCGCCTGAAAATTTGGTTAAAAAGTATTTTTTTTCTAGGAAAGAGATAAACGATAAATTATACTCTAAAGAAAAGAACGTTCTTGTAAATATGTTAAAACTTTGATAAAACATATGTAATTTGTCAAAGAAAAATTGAGAGAGCTCTAGGTTACTTTCAAATAAGAATCCTCAATATTTGAAAGTATTGTTCTCATCGCACTAAAGAGATAATTAGAAGCAGATTTTTGCATAACCTTGACAAAAACAGTACAATGTATAATGTAAATTTTTGCGTCCCAGGAACGGTTTCTAGAGTTCCAATGATTGGAACCCAATCATGAGATTTTTATAAAAGTTGCCGAACGATATCATTTTTGTCAGAAGTGCGATGCATTAATCAATTTCGATATATTTGATCTCATCGATCAAATTTTTTTGGATTCTTATTTAAAAGTTAACCTAGGTAGTTTTTTTTGAGTGACCTTTAAGTGACCAAAAAATTGTCACTTAAAGCGCGCGTTTAAGTGCCCAAAATTGGTCACTTAAAGCGCGCGATTCAAGTGCCCAAAAAGTGGTCACTCAAAGCGCGCGCTTTAAGTGCCCAATTTTTGTCACTCGGTAATTTATAACTTTGTTTTTGATTTGAACTTTTTTGCGAACTCTAGTTATGACGCATCATATTAAAAAGTTCAAAATTGTGGTCACTTAAACCAAAATCCGAATAATTTGGTAAATCAAAATTCTCTAAGTTAAAGCTTGATTGGTACCTTTAGAGCTTCCAATCAAAATCGTTTAAACCTGCCACAAACCTCTCAATATGATCATTTATCGAGGCTTGAGAGTTAAGAAAATATTTGTCACTTAAAAGCGTGCGCTTTAAGTGACCAAAACAAAATTTCCCTATCAAAATGGCTTAAAAAAAAATGACAGGTGTGAATTGGGGTCAAGCACGGCGAACAAATTTTGGTCACTTAAAGCACCCCCGTTTTTTTAGGTGCGACAGATTTGACTGAGTCACCACAGAAGAACCGTATGAGATATCACAAAACGGTTATTTGCATTCAACTGGAAACTAAAAAAGCTCAGGCCAAATTTTTTTTTGCTTCACCGATTAACCGGTAATTCTCGGTTTGAACAGGTTATTTGCGATTTCCCCTCAATAATACAGCTTATTATTACACACAAGTACCTGCAAAACATGTTATATCGTTCAAATTTCAATGAAGAATTCTTAAACATCAAAAATTTTAATATTTNGCATACAACAACTGCCGGTTTTAGGGATAAATAATGACTCATCATCGAAGAATTAAATTTTGTCATTATGAAAAATCTTAAGAAAACTTAATTTTCATTTCATACCCATATTCGGCGATTTCTGGTCATTTGAAAATCTCGAATTTTTAAAATTTTCGAAAATTGAAAAAAAAATTTTGGCCTGAGCTTTTTTAGTTTGCAGTTGAATGCAAAAAACCGTTTTGTGATATCTCATACGGTTCGTCTGTGGTGATTCAGTCAAATCTGTCGCACCTAAAAAAAAACTATCTTAATTAAACTTACCCTGCTGAAGGTGGAGGTACTATAGGAGGATTTGATCTGCTAGGAAGTGCGTCTCTGCTAGAATGTTCTCGTGGGTCTATAGATGGATAATATCGATCATGAGCCGCACGAGATCTAGAGCTTCTTGAATCTACCTCGTCATCAATTAAAATGACATCTTGTTTTTGGCGTTTATAATCGAGAACACCACCAAGTGGCCCAGGGCCGTCAGCCCAATTATTGTCTGGGCGACGATCTTGGTTAATACGATTTCTATAATAAAAGTAGTTTTAAATCGGTATCTTTTTGGCATCAAAAAAAGTTCTAATGATTCTTATACCAAATTATTTATACTTTGAAAATTTCCAAACAATTTTTTATTGCATAATAAAAAATCGAAATATGGCACAAACCTTTCTTGTGAATATTTTAGTCGTTCGTCTTCCAGCTTACGCTTTTCGTTTTCCATCTTCAATCTTTCTTCTTTTAGTCTAAATCAAATACAGTGATATGAGTCATATGACTTTAATAGGACAGGTATAAACCGTAACTGTCTTATTATATTTTTGTCTGCACTGCTTATCCTATTAAAGGCGTTGGCTGCAATTTGAATGCCCTATCAACCAACAAATATTTACATCATTTTTTAAAATCAAATAAAACATAAATTTTTGAGCAAAAACCTTATTTCCAAAAAATTTTTATAATTTAACATTATTTCAAGGAATAATTATTATTTCAAAATTGAACATTCAAACAAACACTCTGAAGTTTTTTCACTTATTTTGAATGAGGGATCTTTATATTATTTTCTTTTTTTGTGTTGAAATGCATTTATTAAATGACTAATAAAAATGCCCACATTTGCAAATTATTTTTTAAAAATACTTTGCTGCAGCCGAACTTTACTTTATATGTTTTCTGTGAAAAACCTTTATATGTTAAAATATGCTTGAAAGTGTCATCAAGTTAATAAAAACGATAGCAATAAAGCAAGACGAATTATTTCGATATATCAATTTAATTTGAAAGGATTTGACAAGCAAAGTGGTACTCTTAAACTTTCTTTGATAATATAATTCAAAAACAACATAACAATCAAGCAGGCTGCAGGTAAACGTATAGTAATTCCTAAAAATGGTGAAAAGCAAACCAGGGCTGTATCATAATTCAGGCAAAATATCCGGGGATAAAAGTAAAGCAACGTGGTTTAATTGGTCAACACGCTAGAATCATGATGATATAACCCCCGCTTCGAGCACGGTTTGTCTTTCCACCATTCTCAGGAATTACTATGCCCTACAAAGCAACGTTTTTTTAATCGCCAGTCACTATATTATGATTGGGCTGGCTTCCAATGTGAGCCGATAATTGAACGGAAACTCAATTACAGCAGGGTCCGGCGTATAGAAGAAACCAACGTAAACCTTCGCAAAAACCCACGCATCTGAAAATAAAAAATTTCTTCCAGACGTCCGGCGTATGGGTAAAGGCAAAATATAGGCATTTTTCCGACAATCCGGTGTATAGGTGAAATTTTTTTGCGAAAAACTTTCCTCTATACGCCGGACCTTGCTGTATTATATCTAGCGTATCACCACTTCAAAATATGCCCGCGTATGCCCCGCTCTATTTTATCTTATCAATTGCTTCATTATAGTTTATTCCGAAGCTTCTGACTATAACATGACCCTTTGCGATTATCTAGGTTTAGTCGGCCTGAGAAAGATAATGATGATGGATATCTGCCTTCCTGGATGCTTCAACCCGATTGATCGATTACTACTGCAGGTTTCGTTGTTCTTGAGTTGGATACTAGTAAGAAATAGTCAGCGTACGTCTTTGCCGTGTCGACATATTTATAGCTTAATTCTTGAAAATCGACGTGCATTGTAACCAATAATGCACGCATGATTCCGTTTTTGATTACTTCAAATGATATTTTTAACTGGATGCATATTTAAGCGACAAAGCATTGTAAAAGCATCTTGATCACGCTTGTTAACATCATTCTTCTCGGATTTATTTAGTTAAATTTTGTTCTCAAAACTTGTGCTATAAATTTTTAAAGAGGTATTTTTACACTTTTTATTTGAGAATAATACATGTTCAATTTGAAAAACATTATCATTGTTTAATTCACATGCACAAGATAATTCCTGGGAATAGATCTTCGATCTTACGCAGGATCTGTTAAATTCATCAGTTAAACGAATTAAAATCAACAATATTGATAACTTAATGAAAATGAATTCAAGCTGCGGAATTCAATCTAGTACAACCAATTAACTTTATCTATAGAGATAATGACGTTAGGCAAGGAAATCCACTTATGACAACGATATCAATAATTTGAGCAGGTGACTTCGTGTAAAGAAATCCACTGAGACGAAGATATTTTAATATGACAAGAAAAGACGAGGTTCAAGTAAATCCACACATTTTCTGCTGACAAAACCCATTACCCATTATTATGATGTTTCCATGAAAAATTAAATTTATTGACGTTAATAAATACTATTTTTAAATAGAAACATTATATAACTATATGTTTCAAAAATCCCGATTTTGAGCACTACACTATTTTTTTGGATTATACAAGTCAACGATATTATCGGACTAAATATTTACAAAATAAAAATTAATGTTCACTTTATTACTACACTGTACTTAAAAATAACATTCACTATTTTAAAAATGTTCAGTGGGATTTACTCACATCAAACCATTAAAAACATAATATCAACACTGTCTTTTTAATAAGATATGTAATTGTCTTGAGAAATATTTAGGTGGAATTTAACACCGCAATAAGAAATTTCTTGTTATACAGGCGCTTTTTCGCGACTTTAAAATGTTTTACCTCTCCATTTTGAAACATGTTTTCTTAAAAAAAAAAATAATTAAAAAAAATTATATTTTCGATTATTAAATAGAAAAAAATGGGTGAAAGTCGTCTCACAATTATTCCTAGAAAAGATGAACCGACTTAAAATTCAGGCTGAAAAGAGAAAAAATGTTTGCAACGCCATAAATGCGTATGGTCTCAATGGGTTGTCGTCGTCTATCAACAAGCATCTGTTGAACATTTAAAATTTTTATAAGATCATTGCAAAGGAAACACAAGCTTGATTAGAGAAAATTAAGAGTGTTCAAATCTTTTTGATATAATCCAGAAATTTTCGACGACAATCATTTAAGCTTCAATATCCCTTGGTTGTCCTTTGGTTAATTGCCCTGCGATAAATTAGGTGGGTAAGATCGTGGTGAAGCTGCCTGATAGTTACAAAATAGTCGAGAAGGTTCGACAAAAACTATCTGTCATTGCCGAACCTTCTCGACTTTGGCGTACTATTACGCAGCGTCACCATTATCTTACCCACCTTATTGGAACTCGGCAAATCTTTACCAAAGGGCAATCAAGGGATAAAAAAATCAAAATTATATGGCCCTACCCGTCTTCCTGAAACAGCGCCATTCTTTGATAAAGATAGATGCGAAGCAAAAAACAAGTAACGAGAAGAAAATTATTCAGAAAAATAAAATTCTTTAACTTTCAGCAATATTTTCAATTGTCTACTTAAATTTAATCAATAAATTGTTTTATTTTAATCAATAATGAACGAAAGAAAAAACGCCGTCATGTCACGTGCCGGAAATGAGTCATCAATGATCTTGAATCAAGGTGAAATTTAATATATTTTTCTACCCGGCGGAATAACAAGCGCATCAAAGGAAACCGCAGGCTGTTAACACAACGAAACGTGCTATACGTATCAACCAACATTATATTATACGTATCAACCAACATTTCACAGTGACTAGTAGTTGATAATGATACAGCTTCAGATAAGAAAAATCGTATTTTTTTGAAAGCCATTTCACAAAAGCTGAAACCCCTGCTTAAAAAGATTAACCGCAAAAAATTTGAATTTATGTTTATCTGTCTGCTGAAACCGACCTTGGATACCCAGCAAGATCATAAAGTTATGAAACTCTTATGCTCTTGTTTTATAAGGACGCCTGGTCATACTGAAATAACTTTAATGTACACTAATCGTACATTAATTTAGCCAAACCAATAAATCATATTATTTCTCGATCCCAAAAACAATTACTGTTCGTAAATTTCTGTTTGTTCTCACTCTGAAAACGCAAAAACTAAACATGTCACAAAACTAATTTTTAAATTAAAATGAAATTATTTTTAATATCCCTTTAGGAGGAAGATTGTTATTTTCTAGTTTGGACATAATGTACTAGACCAAACTAGAAAATAACAATCTTCCTCCTAAAGGGATATGTGACATATCATATGTCTCGAACAAGGGACAACTTTTAAAGAACAGGGTTCAAGGAAATCCGTCCTAGGTTGATTTCTTTGCATCCTGTATTTCGAAGTGTCTCATTATATTAATAGCAAAATTTATTAGTAAATAGGGAAAATGTTGTTAATGACAGATCTGCCTGAAGCGACAATTTATACAAAATTTATCGTTAAATAGAGTTAACTTCGTTCAGAGCATATTTTATTGTTCAAAAAGGCTTTCAGATGAATATTCTTAGAACACCAGCATTTACAGACTGATTCTTCTCAGTCACAGCAATATATTTTGTCCGCCAGCTAGATAGTCAACAAGGTATAGAAAATCGCTGTTTTCGCGAAATAAAAAAATGAAAAAGAGGCTGAATGAACGAACAAAGCGGTGGCATCAAGCAAAAAAGGACTGCATTTAGTTTAAGATTATGAAGCAAGCTGACTATATCACCTGGAATTGAAAAAATAACTCTTGAAAAGTGGATGAAATTAAGCTTCAATCTGAAAATATTCTTAATTTTACGCTTATAGACTACAAGTTATAGTCCTTATGTCATATGTTCAAAAGAAGTAAACCAAGGACTCTAGACTTCATCAACTGTATGATGAATGACATAAATGCTATTTAACTCGACAAAAAATATTTTACTGGACGAATAAGTAAGGCACCATAATCTGTTAAGTCGAAATAAATCGGTTATAAAAAATCGTTTATATAAACGCAAACAAAATAAAGTGGAACCAGAATACCTAACGCCACCTAAATAGGGCACAGCGACATAGAGAGCCATAAGTCACGTTTTAAGTAGATTGACAAAAAAATTTTAGGGGGCGTTATACGAATAATTAAATAGGAAAAACAAAGCCCAGAGACATCCACCAAGAACGGCGATGGGTCAAACGGGCAAAGACGGGCATTATAATCCTTTTATAGACAAAATATGTTGCTTAGGGTCACACGGTCACGGACGACTATTTTATTTATTATAAAAGTCAAAAGTGCCGTCCAGGGCCACACAGATAAAGTCGACTATTTTTTTTATAACCTTTAGAGCAGAACTTTCGATAGACAATATTATAATATATCATTAGGCAGCGCACCGTGCAAAAATTTATAATTTAAATCACGCTATTCAACTATCAATGCGAAAAAAAATCTAGGACTAATATACAGAGCGAAAAAATTTAAAAGACAGAAAAAAAATATTGAGGGATTTTTTACCGGTTAAAATGGCGGTCAAATTTTCAAATTGACGGTTTGAGTAAGGGCGCGTCATGCGCAAGAAATTCCATTCAGTACAAATTGTAGCCCGTGAAATTCTACCAAAGAAAGTCAAATAATAAAATGGGGAAAATTGAAAAATGAATTAATTTTTTATATAAAACATTTTCCGCCTACGCATTTTCGATGGTTAAATATTTCCCCTCAAATAACCAATTTTCTTTTCAAAGTTATTCAATTATTATTTATTTTGTTTAAACCAAAATTTCGTTGCGGTCACGCTCTTGTGATTTTTAATTAAAAAAAATCAATATTTATGTCATTTTTATCGAGTTTGAAGACAGAAAAAAAAAGTTTTCTTGGTTGATTTTCTGACCACCAGGGAGCCCTAAGACCTTTTTATCATTGGGATCATTTTATTTGATAACGATAAGGTCGCTTTTTTTAGGTAGGCCCACTTAAGGGGTATCTGTTCTGAGAGAACCAGACTAGATAGCGACAAACGGTTTTTCTGCATTCTAGAGATCTTCACCGAATTTTGTAGAGGTGAAATTTTCTTTTTTTCCGGTGATTACCGGTTCACCCGGTAATTCGCAAAAATCGGTTTTTGAGGTCATTTTGAGCAATTTCAATGACTGATTTCCAAAAAAAATTTCTACCACATAATTTTTTCCAAGGTTTCACATACAGAAAACCATTTGGCGATATATTGTCTAGTCGAAATCACAATGGGCCAACCGAAAAAAAAATCGACCTAACCCCCCTGAGGTCAAAGAACACTCATGACAACTTTAGTTTGGTCATTGGGCTTCCCGGTGCGCAACCTATATATGATGCATTCGAAGAGGTGTTCTATGAAGAGCATTTGTGGATATTTTTGCGTGCGCCGCCTGGCCTTTTAAAGGCATATAAATTATATGATATAATGATTTGCATATGGCTAAGATGCTTGGTTTGGTTGCCTGTCTTATAGGCTTGTCCTATAAAATCATGTGATATGCTTAAAATTATTTTACTAGCGAAATTATGAACAGTAGACTGACTTTCATAGGATAGTTAGAAACCGTTACCCTGTCTTATACAAACAAAATAGCGTGAGTTTACGGTATTTTGCATGTCCTATGAGATTGTTCTATTAAAGTCTGTTATATGAGTCATATAATATGACTCATGTGGACACGCTTGGTGCGATCATAATATGAGCCATATTTTTGGAAGTGTCATGTACACTAACTAACCATTTATGGAAACCCCCTATAATGGAAACACATAACCCTTTAATGGAAACCCATTACAATTTATGGAAACCATTTTTGAAAAACAAGGCGTGTTTGAGTAAAATAAACTCTGTTTTTGGTGTTTAATTTGCTCAAAACTCTTCTAAAAAATTTGTTGATTTCGGCTGCCCTATAAATTATAATAAGGCTATAAATTATAGCCTATAATTGATCCCTGAACATGTAATTTAGAAAAAAACACAAATTTTGCTGAAATCAAATTTTGCTAAAAATTACCATGTAATGGAAACCCATTAGCTGTAATGGAAACCCATAACCGTTTAATGGAAACCCATAACCGTTTAATGGAAACCCATAACC